>CM035424.1:66833397-66998397 GCA_020310875.1 Ceratopteris richardii
ATGCACAATGTAGCTATCTTGACTGCTGGAGAGAAGATTTCCTCAAAATTGACACCATGTTGTTTTTAGAAGCCTTTGCAACCAGAGATTAGGGGAAAAAATGAACCCTACATGGGCCTTTTAGATTAAGGAGTGATTATTGATGGACCAATGTAACTTGGCTAGGCCCAAAAATTTTAAATTTCTAAAATGTTAAAAAACTCAACAAAACACCTGAGAATGGACCTCCCATTAGTTTTTAGCATGAAAAGTACTCTTTTTGACCCCAAATTCAAAATCCCTATATGTTTTGAGCTAAAAAATGACTTTTTTTCAAAACTACTCAAAAAAGAGTTATTTCCCTCTTAAACCTCACATTTTCATACCCAGGTCCCAAAAAGTCATCTTATTCCACTACTTTCTCTTTGTATCACACCATTGAAGCTCTTCTTTCTACATTCCAACCTACCTGCATGTCCTATCTCGAACTATTATTGTAGCTTCAAGACCTTCAACTTCAATGGTAACATCTAACACTTCTAAACAACCAAAAGATGAAGTCCTCACATTAAGCCAAAATATCAATGCTATAGATGGACAATGGCTATCACATGAGTACTCCAAAGTTGCATGGGTGTACATGCAACCCTCTAGAGTTAGGCCTCATCGAGTTAGAGATCATGGAAACTTGGATCTTCACTGAAAGGGAAAGTTACTTGGCTTCAAGAAGCACAAAGACAATGGATGGTTACTATTGTACATGTTTTTACAATGGCAACTATGAAACACAAAAACTCCATTAGAATGAGATATCATGTGAATTGTAAGTATTACTCTACAATGTTGTATGTTTTATAGTGTTGAATATATTTTTGAACTATTTAGATATGCTTTTGTTTGTTTCATATATATTTCCTTCTACTTCGGTGGAAGAGCAACCACTTCATAATCTTACAGGTACTTTCCAGGCATTGCATGCAGATGTTGGTGCACTAGTCTTTCTAGAAATATCTCCTGCTCAACTTTACCATGATAGAGTTTTCTTTTACACACACGGATATGTTGTACCCTCTAAAATGAATGGTTTTGGAAGGCTAGAGAGAATTGTACATTCTCTTCTTAGCTTGGAGTGGCCAAAACTTGATATATGGTCCGTATCATCTTTGAAGCACAAGATGGTAATGGATATACATAACTCTTTGAAATTCACAAAAGTTTCTAGATCTGTAGGTTTGCACTAGTCTTTTCCCATCCATTGTTTTGTATATTTATTCCAAGGATTCTCATTCCAAGAGACTTCCACCATGTTCATGTGTAAAGATATCACATATGAGCAAGTGGAAAGTCTTCTAGGTGAAAATTGGGGTTTGATAGAAGGAATTGAAAAAGGTGATAAATATCTTTTGAAATAGGTGGAACAGGTATAGGATTTGATATTTGAAACAATGTACTTCATTATACATTATATTCTACTATGATCTTTGAATGTGCAAACTTGGCGAATGGATACCATTTCAAAGTCAAGAGGGATCTTTACATTCATTTGAAATAAAGCTTAAATTTCCCAATAATGAAACAGAAACTATTTTAGTGAATCGTCATTGGACCTTGGCTAATCTGAGAGAACACTTAGTGATTATGGGGTTTGAGGGACTAACTCAATCCATTTTCAAAATAAAAGGACATAGGGTGAGAAATGTTTTGTGTTTTTGTGCTTTTGTAAAAGTAATTTTTTCATTATTGTTTATTTTAGTTTTATAACTTCAATTTCTTGCAAATTGATTATAGGTGGGAAGAAGATTGGAATACAAAATGAAAGACCTTGTAGATTGGAGTAAAGATGGAACTGAACTCTCATCATCATAGTTCTTTTGCAACCTAATAATGTCACTTTTTGGGTTCTAGTTATTGTACCTCATGGTTTTTACACTTTCGAGAAACTTGTAAAAGTTAGGACAAACAATACATGTTAGATATTGTATACCTTCTTATTTGTAATGGTAATTTCAAAACTTTTGGAATGTCAAAAGTCTATGTTCACTACTTTGAAATGTGGTTGTTCATGTTGTTTTTTGTTGTGTTATGTTTAAACATCTTCTTTGATGCAAAAAAATCATATTATTTGGTGTTTTGTGCATTATTTTGTCATCAAAAACTCATTTTTTAAACTTCCACTATTTTATTATGTACTTTTATAAGTGGGCCTAGTCACTTTAAAACTTAAAACTGCTATAAAAATGGGTTCTATGTGCTCAGTTCTCACATTTTCACTCACAAAGAGCTAGAAAGAGCAGACAAGCCGATAGAATTCTATGCGTGCATGCAATGGCTGCCAGCACTTCCACTCCCATCAAATCTCCTTGAGATCTATTCATGGAGTTCTTCGATAATACAAACTACAAAGGTTGTACAGATTTGTATGACCTAGTCTGTAGAGTTTCTAATCTTAAAGGGATGTTAACCATCAACTCTGACGTGCTCGAGGAGATTAATTATTTCCTAGAATTCTATATATAATGATATGCCATACATATTCCAGCATATGAGTGTAAATGGGTCCCCTGTGACCTACTTTTTTACATCCATAAAGGAGATGAGACGTTTGCAAAGCGCTTGAAGCATTTCATGGTTGTTGCTTAGGATGCAGGGCACCTGTTAGATGACAGAGTGCCATTAATTAAGCAATTAAATAAGAAGAGGAAGATGGGAAGAAACTATCTATCCTATGTTGCAACAACAATATTTTTTGTCAATGAGGAGCCCAAACCTACTCCCATGGACCTGCCCCATCTTGTTATTGGGGGTTTTGTCCTTTGACCTTACTACCCTAGGAGTTAACTTTAGAGGAAAAATATTAGGTCAAATAGGAATAGCTTTGGATCTTAGATTGACAGACCTGTAAGACAATAGTTACGGAATATAACGTAGGAGCAATAGCAGAGAAGATAACAGATATAGGAGAATCTCAACAATTTTCTACTAACACCAAGTACAAAGATGATGGCGTAGTCCACCCGTGCGCTCTCAAGGTAGAGCTTAAATGGTGATCTAGACAAATCTAGATAGGGAGATACAAGGTAGAGGTATGCTGGCTCGACTCCATGTCCCAAGTAGTGCAGAAGTCATGTATATATATAGGATCATGGGTGGCCTTCCGTGGATGGCTATACATGGGTGGTAGAGCGTGGGCGGCCACCGCCCGCGTAATTGCCATACACGGCTTAGACCGGTTGAACCGACCTAACAAATATAAATGATTTCTGACTCCGACAAGGAATATTCTATAGAATATTCCCTTTACTGTCGTGCCAGGGGCGCTACCCTCGGACCCCCACTAGGGGCCCGTTGGCCCCCTAGGACCCCCCAGCCAGGGGGCCTGCTGGCCCCCTTGGACCCCCCAGCCGAGGCTGCTCCCTGCTGCCTCGGACCCCCCAATTGGGGACCCTGGTAACTCCCTTTCCTTACAATACCTTACATGGTCCAATATGACCTTCAACATGCAAGTTGGGATTCCCATCAATTGGGTAATGCACGCTTGGCTTCTCCTCATAACGGGGGCCTTACAAAATGTGCATACAATCATGAGGGGTAGACATTGATCGTATACTAACACCCCTCCTCAATGTTTACCGATGAAAAATCAAGTAGGTTTCGGTCCTATGCCCATCTGTTGAAGATGTCTATTGAGCTGCTCTCTTCCAAGTGCTTTAGTGAATATGTCAGCACAATTTGCCTCTGTTGGGCAATATTCTAGCTCCACAATTTCATCTTCAATTAGCTCACGAATGTAATGGTACTGTACTTCTATGTGCTTGGTGCCTGCATGAAATATTGGGTTCTTTGCAATAGCCATACAACTTTGATTATCGCATTTGAGTACAGTCGGCATATTTGATGGAAAGCCTAGATCTGCAAGAATTCTTCTTAACCAGACTGCCTCACAAGAAGCAAAACAAGCTGCTTTGTACTGTGCTTCAGTGGAGGACAGTGCAAGAGTTGATTGCTTCCTAATTACCCAAGAAAATATTCCTGAACCAAGTGAGAAACAATATCCAGAAACTGATTTTCTAGAATCACAATCTCCAGTCCAATCTGAATCACAATATCCTTGAAGTGTATCACCTGTGGTATACAAAATACCAAAATCCAAGGTTCCTGCAATGTACCTTAGAATTTGCATTCCAGCATTCCAGTGACTCTCCTTAGGTTTGTTGGAAAACCTACTTAATACTCCAATAGCATAGCAAATGTCTGGTCTAGTATTGCACAGAAAAATAAGACTTCAAATAAGCTTCCTATACTTCTTAGCATCTACATCAGGCATGTTATCATCCATAGATAGCTTATGATTTACCTCCATAGGTGTGCTAGTTGGTTTGCAATCCATCATTCCAAATGCCTTGAGAATTTCTTTGGCATATTTTTGTTGTGAGATGAAAATGCCATCCTTCCTTTGCCATACTTCAATTCCCAGAAAAAAATGCAGAAGACCTAAGTCTGTCATTTCAAACTCAGTTCCCAAGCTGATCCGAGTTTGATTGATGAGTTCCTGATGATCTCCTGTAATGATCAAATCATCTACATATACCATGACAACAACTAGCCTGCTATCCCTTTTCGTTACATACAAGTTAGCATCAGAAGTACTTCTTTCGAAACCCATATTTTTGAAAAAATTATATATCCATTGGTACCAAGCCCGTGGAGCTTGCTTAAGTCCATACAAAGCTTTCTTCAACCTGCAAACTTTATTTTTTGAATTGGGCACCTCAAAACCTGGTGGTTGAGATACATATACCTCCTCCTTGAGGTGACTATTCAAAAATGCAAATTTGACATCCATCTGGAAAATAGGCGAGGTCTTTTGTGCAGCTACTGCAAGTATCATCCGAATAGTTGTCATGCGTGCTGTTGGCCCAAAAGTTTCTTGAACATCAAATCCTTCGATCTGTGAAAAACCATGTGCAACTAATCTTGCCTTATACTTTTCTAATGTTCCATCTGCTTTATACTTAGCTTTCCAAATCCACTTAGTACCTATTACCTTCTTCTTTGGCGGCAAGTACACTAGATCCCATGTATCATTTTTGAGTATACTATCATACTCCGACTGCATTGCCGCTCTCGAAACTGGATCATCAAGGGCTTCTTCAATGGTGGTAGGTTCCTTTATCGAGCCCATGATATTTTCCATTAGAGCCATGTTAACAATGTGTTCTGAGGCTCTTCTTTGCTCCTCTATTCTCTTTGATCTTCGTAATCTATCCGATGATGATTCTGGTACATCTACATGTGGATTGTGATCATCAAGGAGCTGTTGTGCCCACTCTGGTAGTGGCTTACATTGTGCAGCTACAACTGGTTGGCTTTTTATTGAGGAAATTTCACCATCAGATGTTTCCTCCTCCTCAACTTTAACCTGTCTTTTGATAGGCACAAGCTGAGATATTTCTCCGTTTGATGAGATAGTAGATTTACCTTTATCTTCTACTAAGTGTGGTCGTTCATCGAACACCACATCTCGACTAACAAAAATCTTCCTTGCCTCAGGATCCCACAACCTGCATGCTTTAGACTCTTCACTATATCCTAGGAAGACACACTTTTTGCTTTTTGAATCCAACTTTGATCTTGTTGAATCAGGAATATGTGCATAACAGAAACAACCAAAAATTCTAAAATGCAAAACTAAAGGCTTTTTACCAGAATATGCTTCTTGAGGAGTCATCCGCTTTAGTGCTTTTGTAAAGCTTCGATTGAGGATGTAGACTGTTGTATTGATTGCTTCTGCCTAGAATGAATCAGGCATGTCTTGATCCTTTAACATACAACGAGCCATTTCAACTACTATCCTATTCATGCGCTCAACAACACCATTTTGTTGAGGTGTATGAGCTGTGGTAAGTTGCCTTTTCACACCATGCTCCTTACATTAATTATTGAATTCTGTTGACAAGAATTCACCTCCTCTACTGTTCTAAATTTCTTCACTTTCCTTCTTGATTCATTTTCTACATACTTATGCCACACTTTAAGTTTTTCAAAAGCATCAGCCTTCTCTCGAATGAAATAAACCCACATCTTTCTACTATAATCGTCGATTAACAGCAAGAAGCAGAAAGATCCTCCTAAAGCAGGTGTAGACATTTTACTGTAGAGATCAGCATATACCAACTCTAGAGGAGCTTGAGATCGATTGCTGGTCTCTCTTGGAAACGCCTTTCGTTGTTGCTTGCCCATCATACAAGCTTCACAAGGTTCCTGCAACTCTGAAAATGCAGGCAAATGAGCAACCATCCCTGTTCTTTGCATCTCCTTCAAAACTACAAATCCGAGATGCCCAAATCGTTGGTGCCATAACCTGCTTACATCTTTATCTTCCGTAGCAGTTAAAGCACCTAACTCATACAAGTTATCCCGTTGTATGCCTTTACCTACAACATTACCTGATGAATCCATGATTTCTGCACCACTCTTATTGAAGTGAACTTCGAGTCCAAGATCTGTTATTGCAGAAATTGACAACAAATTTCTTTTGAGTGTAGGTACATAGAGAACATCGGATAACTTTTTCTCAACACCTGGAGAAGTGATAAAATAGATGGTTCCAGTTCCTTTGGTTGGACACTTGGAGTCATTTCCCACCACTACATTGATGGATTCCCGCAAAGGCACTAGGGAACTATACCAATCCTTTTTATTGGTCATATGGCAAGAAGCTCCACTATCTAAAATCCATGGTTCATCAACACGAGCTTGAGCAGATGAACATACCTCTTCAATAGCTACCCAAAGTTCAAGCTCTGTGTTGTTTGCAGACTCTTTATTCTTCCATGTGATTTTACAGTCCCATTCCGTTCATCAACTTGCTTCTTTTTGCAATCCTTGATGGCATGGCCTTTCTTTTCACAATAGAAGCAACTTCCTGTGAACTTTTTCTTCTTTGGCTTCTTCTTTGGCTTCTTCTTTGATTCTTCAGAAGAGCCTTTACCTTTTGCATTTGTTGAGAATGCAACATCACTTACTTGTACTTTGCCAATGCTTCAGCCGCATCTCTTCTTCTAAAAGCATCGCACAAAACTCTTCAAATGTAAGAGGATTTGGTCTTACCTGAGTGTTAAGGGTTGTTACTAATCCATCATACTTTGCTGGAAGAACATGTACACATCTTTGAGCTAGCTCTTCTGGTGTTATAACAACACCAACTGCAGCCAATTGATCTTGAAGATGCTTTATCCGTTTGATAAAATCTTCAGCCTTTTCAGAATCAGAATGCTTTTCATTTGCCAACTAATTTTCTAAATTATGTATCCTAGTGTGGTTCTTGGTCTCATATTGATGAGCCAATATGCCCCAACCTCATGTGTTTTAGTAGTATGTTGAACTAAAGTAAGCACAGAATCACTTACACTAGTGACAATTGCACATAATGCATCAGCATTCCGACTCTTCCAAGCTCGTAGAAGATATGGATCTGGCTGAATCATCAATCTTGAATTTGTTGGATCTTCAACTGGTATAGGCTCTGGATCCAATCCCATAGGTCCCATGACAGTGTCAAGTAATTCATAGGAGTCCAAAATTTCAGAAATTTTGAACTTCCAGAGTGTATAGTTGGATCCATCCAGCTTCCCTTCAGTGAATGCAGGTGGACGAATTTGAATAGGTGCAGCATTAACATTAGTTGAAGCACCAAGACCTGTGTTCGACGATGAAGCCATCATGTAATCACTCGAATAATCTACTGATATTCTAGTCTGCTAGTAGGCTAAAATAGTGATACTTCTCAAGCTATTCGAACCTTACGGCTCTGATACCATGTAAGACAATAGTTACGCAATATAACGCAGGAGCAATAGCGGAGAAGATAACAGATATAGGAGAATCTCAACAATTCTCTACTAGCAGCAAGTACAAAGATGATGGCGTTGTCCACCTGTGCGCTCTCAAGGTAGAGCTTAAATGGTGATCTAGACAACTCTAGATAGGGAGATACAAGGTAGAGGTATGCTGGCTCAACTCCATGTCCCAAGTAGTGCAGAAGTCATGTATATATATAGGATCATGGGTAGCCTTCCGTGGACGGCTATACATGGGCGGTAGAGCATGGGCGGCCACCGCCCGCGTAATTGCCATACACGGCTTAGACCAGTTGAATCGACCTAACAAATATAAATGATTTCTGACTCTGATAGGGAATATTCTATGGAATATTCCCTTCACTGTCTCACCGGGCGCGCTGCCCTCGAACCCCCACCAGGGGGCCCGCTGGCCCCCTGGGACCCCCCAGTCGGGGCTACTCCCTTCTGCCCCGGACCCCCCAATTGGGAACATTGGTAACTCCCTTTCCTTGCAATATCTTACATGGTCCAATATGACCTTCATCCAACATGCAAGTTGGGATTCCCATCAATTGGGTAATGCACGCTTGGCTTCTCCTCATAACGGGGGCCTTACAAAATGTGCATACAATCATGAGGGGTAGACATTGATCATATACTAACAAGACCCCCATTTAATATCCCAATCAGTTTTGACTTACCAACTGCCACTATCTTCTCAAAGAAGGAACAATGTAGTGGAGAGGCTCAAGGCCAATAGCCGATTGTAAAAATTCATAATACCAATTATGCTTTTTTCAATTCCCATGTGCATTCAATTGTCTATTGTGTCTTACTATTTTTGACAACTTCATATGTTTTGCATAATTAAATTAGTGTTTTTTCAATGTTCCCTTTAAAATGATGCTGCCCAAAATGCTTGGAATGGCCTAGGAATGCCAAAGAAAGGTGTGCCACAAAACACGGGGATGGGACTTGCAAACGTTTTGCAGCGCATATCCCCATGTTTTTGTGGCAGGCCTTTTTTTTGGCATTCCTAGGCCATTGCAAGCACTCTCGGCACAATATTGAAAGTCCATGTACATCAATTATAAGCTAAAATTGGGGAAAAGTGTGGAAGACTCTTCTTATACGCAATGAGTAGAGAACATTTGGACTCTTATGGGTGCATATAAACATGCATCAATTTATAAGTACATGTAAGTATGCATCAAGCTTAATGCTCTATTGTACAGAGGGTTTGCATGAATTGCACCTTAGATAAGGCACACCATATCCTCAAATGTCCATGCCATATGGTTTAATTGTTGATATATTTAGGCAGTGATGTGTGTGAACACACTAGGATGACCGAGGCACTTTTTTCCCTCTTTAGGAGTTTTTTTCCCCCGACTTGTATATATGTGTATTGCAATAACGGGTTATTGATCTTTGTACATTCTAGTGGTAATAGATTAAGTATTGTGTGTTGTGCTCCAACCTTCTCCTTCTTCTTTGTGGTGTTCACGTGCTTCTACTAACATCTAACTCCAACAATCGGCATCAGAGTAGGCCATCGCTTCATCTAGGGCATAGTCGACACTCCTTCAGTCACAGTCAAAATCGCACAAAAATTGGTGAGCATACTCAAGGTGATTAGGAGATCAAAACTACTTGGCTTTGTGGTGCTGAAATCATGCTTTGAGCTCGTTTTGGCCTCTGAATGCACTATCAGAGCACTTGTGTAGGCTATTTTTGTTTTCTCAAGAAGCTAAAGAATTTTCAAAAGATGCTTAAATTAGAGGACATGATGTTGAGCTTGAGGGGGATTGTTGAGATATCAAGCTCAACATGTGATGATCCAGGATGACACGTATCAGTTTTTTGTTTCTCTGACATGTATAGTGATCACGCCGGTATATGTCAGGGATACTTCATTGAGCTTTATTAGATTTATCTACCGAGAGTGATGGCACATTTGTTCCTTGCTAGCCCACTCATTTGAGGACATTAGGTTTTTCCTTATATAGTGATCTTTATATATTGCACTTGTATTCTTGTTTTTAGGTCATTCTTGTACATTCCTTTTTATGTAATAGAAGAAGAAGCAGAAGATCATTCTTCCTTGCCTCAATCTGAGTGTGTGCTTCTCTTTGATTGTGAGAGTGTGTGTGAGATCTCTCTTGCTTATCTCCTTCCTTGTGACAAGGGCAACCAAACATATCACCTTGTAGCATAGTTTCTTCACTTCACTTGAGCCTGCCTCTACAGGTAATATTATCACATGTGCCAACAAATCCTCTTATCTTGTTATGGGAGTTGGTAAGATCATTTTGACTATTGTTGATGATGTTTGTGCCAAGGATCAAGAAAGATTTGTTATCAATTTTTGCATTAGCCAAGATTGGCTTGGTTGTGAAATTTGATGATGACAAATGTACAGTACATGATCTTTCAAATGGCAATGCGATTATTGCCTCTAGCATTTTATGTCGTGGGTTGTATAATCTCATAGACTATGAAAAATCTGTGAATAAATGAGCTTGTGTAGTACATTATTCTCAGGCTATGTCAGATGCAAAGCTTTGGCATGCACGCTTTGGAATTTTGCTAGTTTGCTATACCTACAGAAATTTGAAATGGTGTCCTCTTTGCCCAAACTCGAGGCACCTGGTAAACATATATGTGAAGGCTATATTTTGGGCAAAATGCAGCGTTCTACCTTCCCAAAAGATTGTTCAGTTTGAGCTACTCAGAAATTACAGCTTGTTCATAGTGATGTATGTGGTCCTATGAAGACACCTTCTGTTGGGAGCTATCTTTACTTCGTGACTTTCATCTTTCAGCATGTAAAATGGGCACCCTCCGTTTTGATCGGGGAGGGGAAGGGATATATATCTTTTAAATTTAATGCATTTTTGGTTGAACGTGGGATAAAACATCAGTGTAGAGTGTCGTATACACCTCAATAGAATGGAGTTGTTGAATGAAAGAATAGGTCACTCATGGAGATGGCAAGGTATATGGTCAAGAGTCAGGCTTTACCACATAGTTTCTAGCTTGAGGTTGTTATGTGTGCAACATATCTACTTAACGGGTATCCCACTAAAGCCATGCAATCTATCACTCCATATGAGGCTTGACATGGTTTTAAGCCATATGTCGCTCATCTATGTGTTTTTGGTTGTTTGGCATATGCATTAGTGCCTGAACAACAATGCAGAAAATTGGATGATAAAGGAGTGAGATGTATTTTTGTTGGGTATAGTTCTAAAAGCAAAGGTTATCATCTGTATCATCCACATAGTAGATGCATTCTGGTTAGCCGTGATGTTGTTTTTGTGGAAGATGCTATTCATCCATTACTTTCATGTATCAAGAAGACTTTTTTTACCTCCAAAGACATGTATGATACTTTGTTGCCTCTTTTTATAGGTGGATAGCCTAGTACTGGTCCTAATGAGGCAACTTCTCAGCCTTTACAAGTTTCATGGGATGATGTAGATCATTCTGTTTCTGATGCATATTTGCATGATGCACTTGTTGATGAGAAAGCTGATATTGATGAGGCAAAAACTATGCCAAAATGGTTGGTGCAGACTTTCCATGACAACAAATTAGATGCACCTCTATCATATCATACTCATTTAGGCTCTTATAGTGCTTCTTTTGCATCAGATTGCTATGCTATGACTATGTCTAGTCTATATGATGGGAATGAGCATGTTTCATTTTATGAAGCACAAAATTGTGAAAATTGGATGGCTGCTATGCAATCAGAATATGATCCTATCATGAAAAATGGTACTTGGTGTTTATGTAACTTGCCTCCTAACAAGAAGGCCATTGGCACTAAGTGAATATACAAGCCGAAGCCTAAGCCTGATGGAACAGTTGACAGGTATAAGGGTACGCTTGTTGCAAAGGATTATGCACAGGAAAGAGGCATTGATTTTGATTAGACCTTTGCATCTACATGCCGAATGACTATTGTTCGTAGCATTTGTGCACTTGTAGCTCATCATGGTTGGAATGTACATCATTTGGACATTAAAAATGCATTTTTTTATGGTGACTTGCATGAATAAGTGTATGTTTTTTTAGCCCCATGGCTTTGTGCAGAAAGGGCATGAAAACCAAGTGTGCAGATTGAAGAAGGCATTGTATGGTTTGAAGCAAGCACCACATCTGATTGCACATGGTTTTGAGAATAGTTCAACAGAGAGCACCTTATATGTTAAGCGTGCTAATGATGTGCTTCTGATCATTGTTCTGTATAATGATAACATGTTGCTCACTAGTCCTCATGAGAATCATATTGCTGATTTTAAAGCTAATTTGCATGCCTCATTTGAGATGTCTGATTTGGGGCACTTGCATCATTATTTGGACATTAAATTTATGCAAGTCGATGGTGGAATAGCTTTGTTTCAAACGAAATATATTGACATATTATTGTAGCATTTTGGGCTTAAAGATTGCAAACCCATTGCCATTGGTATGGAGACACGTTAATGATTGATTATTCACGATGCTGGAGATGCATTTTATGTTGTTCTCTATCAGCATGTTGTTGGATGCTTGATTTACTTATGCATTACTAGGCTAGATATTCAGTTTTTTGTCTCATAGATAAGCAGGTTTATGCATTGCCCAGGTGTCAAGCATTGGCAAGAGCTCAAGCGCATCTTTCGCTACTTGAGTGGCACCTGACTACTTGGATTGTTTTATCCCAAGGGGAGATCTCTATTGCCAGATTTACATGCTTTTTTTTACTCTAACAGGGCTGGTTGCTATGATACTCATGTGTCCACTAGTGGCTTTTGTTTCATGCTTGGTACCTCATGTATATCTTGGTTGAGCAAGAAGCAACCTATTGTGGCCACTTCCAATTGTGAGGCTGAGTATAGGGCAGCTTTCACAACAAATGTTGAGTGTGTGTGGCTCAGACGCCTTATGGCTTATAATTTGGGTGTTGATTAGTCTTCTGCCACCACCATCTTCACTAACATTCAGAGTGTATTGGCAGTTGCAATGAACCCTCTGTTCCATGCTCGCACTAAACACATTGAGGTGCATTATCATTATGTCAAGGAGAGGTTCCCTGCTGGAGAGATTAGCTTGGCATATGTGCCCACACAGGAGAACATTGCAGACCTTTTCACGAAGTCTCTACCTAGGGAGAAGTTTGAAGCTTTCCTCAAAGCTTTGTGCTTACTTCCTTTTGTGGATTGATTCCACATAGCTTGGCACTTCCTTATACATGAGTGCTAGCTCCTTATTCACCACATCACTCCCAGGGGAGATTAGTTGATATATTTAGGTATTGGTGTGTGAACACACTAGGACCATTGGGACCCTCCAAGCTTGAGATAAGATACACCTCTGCAGCTTCTTGGAGGGCCTCAATGGCTATCCCTTGAATACGAACTCCAGCACAATAGCTTTGGAGCTCTTCCTTAATAACTCTTGCAAATGGCTTTCATGGAATAAGAAACTCTGCAGACTTTTGATCATGCCGAATCTCTGCAAAGGTCCTGGTTTGCTTTCTGTGCCTTTGTGGTGCTCTTGCTTTTGGAGGGATGTTGGGTTGTGATTGTTGTGTTCTACGTTATGGTTGATAGTTCTTCTTTCTTCTTGGAGCATGCCTAGATGGTCATGCCTCATCATTTAGCTGCTTTGCCTAACGTTTCTCTCTTTCTTCATTGGTTGGTCTTTGTCCTTCTCCTATAGGGAGTGTCGTGCATCCTTGTGTTACTCTTAAAACTTCTAACGAGAATGTGACTCATACTATTGGATAATATTTATTCATAGAAGACACTATACTTAACTTTGTTTATTATCCAAATATTCCCAAAAAGCAATCAAAGATCCTATCTACACAAGGATTTACTTACACTAAATTCAACAATATATTTATCGATCTTCAGAAGCTTCAAGAAGCAATGGTTCACTTTTATAGTTTAACAATCAAAAGTGTCCCTACTACATTTTATTTGATGTTTAAGTTTTACTCCATTCAACTGCTAAGTTAAGGTAATGTTTTCTCTTTTGTGTAGATTATAATGGTAAGTTAAAGTTCATACTAAAGCTTGATGAGTGCCAAATTATAAAGGGTCGGCTATTGGAAAGGTTGAGTGTGATGCTAATGAATGAAGTTATGAACCATGTAATGAGTGATAAAACTTCAGGATCCGCTTCCCATTTTACTTACAATGCGCAATTAAAGAGAGATATGTAGTGGTTAGGTTCTATAGGATTTTCCAAAGAAACTAACAATATTATTTCGTGCATTTTTAATAGGACTCCATGAATTATAGAAGTAATCTCTTCTCAAATACATGGGCAAACATTTCTTGTGGATGATATAGGTGATTTTGAGGTAGAATGGCATTTAGGTGGAGACCTTAAGAGTGTAAAATGCATGTTAGGTTGTAAACAGGGAGCATCTTCTCTATATCCTTTCCCATATTGTACACAAGGTTATGAAGGATCTAAGAGTCAGTCTAAATCTGCAAGGGCATTGATGAGAGTTGATGACTCAAAAGAAATTGATAACATAGACTCATGCAATCATAGGGAATGGGAGATATCACTTTTGAGGTGTCCAATGTTAAAAGAACTAACTCGTGATAAAATGAGCAATGATTGGAATCCCATTATTCCATTTCCATTGGTCAATGTTCACTTTTGTTCTTTGCATGGATTCATGAGGATCTTTGATAGGCTTTTGAAGCTCCATGTTGAATATGCATTTGCAATGAAACCACTGGAGAGGTCTACAATAGCAATCTAAAAAATAGAATATCTTCTGAATTCTATTGGTTGTCATGGTGGCCATGTATCTTTAGTTGTTAAGAAGTTTGGTGACTCTCAAGAGATTTTACAACAAGTTTCAATGACTAGGAATAAGACAAGATGTTTCTTTAAAAGAGATATGAATAGTCAAGATGATGTGAAATGGGAGCTTTGGAAAGACCTCTGTTTGATTATGATAGACAATGAAAGTCCAGTTGATCTCATTAATAAGCGAAAGAAGGTTTGATCATTGTTAGATCAATTGTTACATTTGATGGGTTTGGTTTCCACATGCCTCACAACAAGAATTATTACAAGTGACTTTGAAGGAGTTTATAGTCATTCATCCTATCGTGGGGAGAAAGCAACATTATACATTACATATTAAGTTTTTCTTATATTTTTTTATTTGGTCTTAAATATCACATATATATCTTATTGACCAGACCATAGAATATTCTTTTCACACATGGAGAATATTTTATGAATTGATATGGATCACTGGAAATTCTTAGTACACAAAGAATGGAGAAGTCACATTACAGGGCTAGAGGTGTTTACTTTAAAGCCACCCATCATAGGGGTGGTCTACTACAATCAAACTATTTAGAAGAAATGTTCAACTAGTTTTTTCGTACGACATTCGCTAGAAAATATGGAATGGAAAGTGCATGTGAGTCATGAATAGAAAAGATTTCAGTTAAGATACAATTGCAAGAGAGAAGTGGACATCATCATCATGACCGCTACATCATGCCCAATGGCATGCACGAAGATTCTGCAAGGATTCTGCTTCGAAATAGTTTCCTGACTATCAAAATGCATTATTTCTTATCAAAACTTTTTTCAAGGTTTCTATAAATCCTTTATCTTCAAATAAATTTTCAATTCTTTCATATCATGCTGAATTTTTTATTATAAATAATATTTTCAAAATGTTTTTTTGAATATTCTGTTAATATTTTAAACTAATTTTTATCTATTTAAATGTGAATAGGACAAATATTAAGTGAAAGGATATCAATCAAGGTGTCCTTCTTCATTTTACCACTTTACATGCTAAGAGAATGGCATGCACAAAGCAGACTACTTGAAAAGATCGTGTCATCTATCCTAACCATGCCATGTGCAAGGTACTCAATGCCCACCATGAATGACACCCTCTGATGTACATTGCAGTATACCCATTTCTACTTATGCCTGGTTTGTCACATATTGCCTGCACATCTTGTACTTTGATAAGGTTTTTTAACTTCTCTGAAAACTCAGCTTCAACAACAACTCTAATGCATTGTCCTATGGATGTGTCTATAGTAGAAGTGATTTCTTTGCTATTTAGATAACTATTCATCAGCTTGAACTAGTCTTGTGTTATTGATGGAGCACTTATGTCTTGAATAAATGACCCACACAATGAAAGATTCTATTATAAATCTTCATTAAAACATATAAAAGTAAAACAAAAACTCATCTTATTGCATATATACATCATTCGTGTGCTTTGCCACCTATTGAAAGAGCTTCAAAGGATGAGAATGCTCTTTTACTATATTTCATACCAAGTGGAGTCTCTTTCAGCTACTGGAGATTGGTATTTAACTTTGCAATTGTGCTTTCCTTTGCTTCCATATACTGTTCAAAATCTGCAAGTTGTTTTTATAAAGATATGATTGTGCTTTCTAAAGTGACCATCCTCATATGATGGAGTTGATATTATTGGAACCAATACTTAGCAGTAGCATGTGAATGTGTAGATAATCATTTGCAGTAACCTAATAGTCCAACTTCATCCGCATGAATGAACCGAAGTAAAGTTGAGAGCTTATGGAATATTGGATGGTCAGAAGATATTGGATCAAGAGAATATAGTGAACCTCATGAGTCCAAACATCAATACTCTTTTCTTCAACTATATTATGTTCATTTTGAGAATCAATATCATTGTTGCATTATGTATTTGGGGCAAATGCTCTAGGCACACGAACATGGATACTTGTTGATGCAGGAGCATGAGGATGTTCTAGTATAAAGTTTGTAATACATGTCAACATCATCTTTGCTAATGATCAAGAATATCAAAAACAAAGTGGAAAACTGATTGGAAGGGACTCTAAAGCATATGTTTTACTCAAAAAATGTGTTTTCTTATAGGTGTATGGATTAAAGTGTATTTTCTCACTATGTATGGCTAAAAATGATAAAATTTAAAAAAGTCATTTTTTGGGGAAATCATAGTCAAAATTTGATGATCTGGAATGTACTTTTGAAGAGAGCTTGAGAAATAATACTTTTTCTAAAAGAAACTTTAAAAAATAAGTCCAAAAAAATGACTTCTGACATATATCTTAACAAGACCCTTTTGAGTAAATATACACTCAAAATGAGACTTAAAAAGAAAAGTATTTTTTTATTCAAATACATGCACGAGTTTGATGATATGGAAAGTAGATTCTCTTTTTCTCTCTCTAGAAGAAGAAAGAGAGGATCCTAGTAAAACCTACTCTAGCCTACTAAAAAGTACCCTATTAAATGCACTTTGTCTCCGTAAATAAGAATAGAATTAAGCTAAAACTCTAAAAATTAGGGATCCTTACAAGACCCATGCAAGATTTATTTTTTTCCCTAATGCCATGGTTTATACTTTGGAGAAGCACTGTCACATGTGAAGTTCAGCTTATATGCCCATCTACATGGTAAATCTTTTCTACCCTTTGGAAAAGGTATCAAATACCAAGTACCATTCTTAACAATAGAATCCAATTTATTCTTCATTGCATGGTCCCACTTGACATGATCCTTTGTCTACATAGCCTCTTTGTAGCAAGAAGCCTCACAAACTTCTATCAATATAACAAAATCAAAAAGTAGAACATATCTATCAAGTGGATGCAAGATACATGCAATACATCTCAATTGTTGCTAAACAGGAACATTTAGAGACTCATTTGAATGGATATTCTCCTGAATATCTCTATTTGTAGCATCCTTATGCATGCTAACTGAAGGACTACTAACCTCAAACACCATTCTTCTCACTTCAAGCTCCTTAATGGGTTGTTTATGCAGCTCAGAGTCATTGAAAATGGTATCACTACTTTTGATCGTTGATCGTGTTTCAAGATCCCATAAATGATATTCAAATTGACCGTCTCGACCATATCAAATAAGGATGTATTTCTTTGACTTAAAGTCTAGCTTTTGTCTAAGGTCCTTGGGTATATGAACATATGCTTCACATCCACCCAAAAACTTGAAGATGATCATTATATGGTGGCCTTGTTGTCCATAAGTCATGTACCACTTTTAGACATTTGGTAGAACTAGGTCAAAGGTTAATCACAAGAATTGTAGTCAGTAGCACACCTTTCCAAAAGCATTATGGAAGTTTTTCATGATGCAATATAGAAACTACTCTACTATGAATAGTTCTATTCATGCTCTCAACTATGCCATTATGCACTAAGGCTTCAGGAGGTATAAAATATCTATAAATTTCTTTAGACTCACAAAAAAGGTTGTATTCATGTGAGGTATACTCACCTCCATTATCTAAACATATAGCCTTGAGCTTACTTCCTTAGTCAATCTCAACTAAAGCAAGGCATGGTTTTAAAATAGAGAATACCTCATCCTTTGACTTGATAGGATATATCCAAATCTTTTTGGTAGCATCATCTATGAAAGTGACAAAGTAAAGAGAACCACCTAATGAATATGTGGGCATAGGATGATACACATTTGTATGAATGAGATATAAAGGCTAAATTGAACAGTCAAAGTGCATTTTATGCACATGCCTAGCTTACTTTCCTAATTGACAGTGCTTACAAAATGAAAAATCAAAGGAAAATAGCATATATAAGTAGCAAGAATGAGAAATGTTATTAAATCCACTACATGATATGTGTCCAAAACCACCATTCCATATATAAGCCATAAGTTTTTCAGTGATAGCTAACAAGTGTTCTTTTTGTGATAAAAATAAAGGATAAAGTGAGCCAATTTCGCTTCCTTTTGCAATATTTCCATTTGATATGCAAAACGATTGAGCATAAAAAACCACTTTGTAACCAAGGTCATCAAGTTGACCAACTAATATCAAACTATGTGAATTGAGGCAAACCCTTCTCCATGTGGTTTCACATGGAAAGAAGCACTAGAATCTAGAAACAATGAGTGGGAAAGATAATTATCCATAAGATCCTCATTAGGCATAATAATATCAAGTGTGAACACATTAGCATCCTCAACATCATCAAAAATAGTATTAATTTCTTCTATCTTCACAATCGGCATAGATGGTGTATGTAATTGTTTAATATGTCCATTAACATGTTGTCCCTTACCTTTAGAATTCTTCAACACATAGCACTCTTTCTTCATATTTCCTTTCTTATGAAAATAATGGCACTCTATATCCTCCTTGATATTCCTCAGCATCATTGAAAATAGCAATAATTTTTTCTATTTTCATAGTCAAAGCAGATGGTATAGGTAAATATTTAACATGACCATCAACATGTTGTCATTTATCTTTAACATTCTTTAACGCATAGTGGTCTTTCTTCATATGTTCTTCAATGAGTTCAAAATATAAACAAAAAGGTTCATGAATAAAAGCATACAATTTAGATATGTGGTATTAAAGCAAGAGTTATAATATAAAGAGCATTTCAATATAAAGGGAATTTCAATATAAAGAGCATTCACCAATGAAGAGAAATATAACAAAGTTTTTTTAAAAGTGTTCCAAAAATGGACCATCACACTCTGTTAAGGAAAACAAAGCTTCCTTGTCAATGATAATGAAATAAAACATTAATTGAAATAAATTATTTGTAAATACACCAATTATTGAGAAGGGATTATTTGGGATCATAGGATACTACTCTAAAATTTCCATTGCAAGTTGTGAGCACAATAGCAAACATAAAACTGATGGTTAATGAAGCAATAGATATATTCAAAAAAAAATATTCATCCAAAGTTGAAATGAATTCCAAATTTAAGTGGAGGTAAAGGATTTTGTGGCATGTGTTTATAAACATCTCATAAATTTGATAATATCCTCCCTCGAGCAAAGGGGAGAGGGAAAAATCAAATTTATGTATATGCATTAACCTATAGTAACCACTATAATATTATCAAATTTAAGATATTATACATATGTCATATTGAATAAATGGTTATGTAAAATAAATTAAAAAACAAAAAATAATATAACAAATAAATGCACATATGTTTTAAGACATAAATCTATATCATTACAATCTTATTTACAAAAATACAAAAGGTAGGGAGAGAAACATCCATGTGGGAACACAATGGATGTTGAATGATGTTTGAATCCATAACATTCATCAGGTGATGAGTATCATCTTAATGTACCTTTCACATCAACCATAAAATTATATTAAATATATGTCAAGGACACTTCATTGAGCTTTATTAGATTTATCTACTGAGAGTGATGGCATATTTGTTTCTTGCCAGCTCACTCATCCCGAGACATTAGGATTCTCCTTATGTAGTGTTCTTTATATATTGCACTTATTGTATTTTTGTTTTAAGTCATTCTTGTACATTCCTTTTATGTAATAGAAGAAAAAGAAGAAGAAGATCATTCTTCCCTGCCTCAATCTGTGTGTGTCATCCTCTTTGAGTGTGAGAGTGTGTGTGAGCTCTCTTCCTTATCTCGTTCCTGGTGACACTACGGGGTCTGGGAGGCCTATCCTCCCAGCCCATAGGACCACCACGATACAACTTTTGATCATGGCGATATTATCATATTGTATATTTTGTCGACTATTATGTATCTCTCGACTACGTTTATCTATATCGACTCCCCTTGTAAAAGCTATATAAGCATGGCCGAGGCTGAGCTTTACATAGCATTGTGCACTAGTAAGCCCTTCATATAGAGTCTATCTCGATCGCCATCTAAGCTCCACATTGGGAGTGCATATGTAGAAAACACCATCATTGTAAGTGCATTACGCTCAACAATTTGAGAATTTGAGTTCTCTATCTCTCAGTCTGCATCTATCTTTGTCTACGTTTTTCTCTCAACTCTGTCTACTGATCTATTCCACTCTGTTGTATTGAACATGGTATCAAAGCTCAAGAGGCTTTGAGTGGTACAAAATCAAAAACATAGAGGTTGTAGAGATCTCAACGATAAAAGAGAGAAGATCTCAAGTGGTACATCATCATCTACAACTAGGAATCAAGGCAATTCGTCAATAGGAGTAGATGGAGCACAGATAGGAGAAGTAGTGATGTCGATCATCCCAATGTTGCGGATATGACCACTAGCCTTCACGAAAGGTAAACTTAATGGTATGAACTACATCCTATGGAAGTTTGAAATCACTTCTATCCTTGATTCATATGATATTTTAAAGAGTATTCTTGGGACTGATCATGAGCCCCAAGAAACACATGATCCAAATAATATTGGCCGAATGATTCCTACTGATGCTGATCTTCTACGTTCTTGAAAATGTAGAAATGCAGATGCACTCTATGCTCTAGTTACAAGTACTTGTGATAGTGTTCAAACTCTCATTCAGCATACTACCAAGGCATGTGAAGCATGAAACATATTGAGAAATCAATATGAAACTCATATTCATACACGAACTTAGAACTTCGAGAATCAGCTAGCAGCAGAAAGGGTTTGCTAATGGGGAGACTACAGAGGTATTTATCACTCGCATAAGGAATCTATGAGATCAAATGACAGGAGCAGGTGAACAAAAGATAAGCAAAGAGCTAGCTCAACATTATCTTCGAATCTTTCCACCTAGGTTTGATGATTTGGTAACTGCTCTTAATACTCAAATCATATCCCAACCACTAACCTTTGAAGAATTCACTGCCTTACTCATGGAGCAGGATTTGCAACTCAAGGCAAGGAGTGGTGGAAGCAAAGGAGATGCTACATTCATAGAAAATACCAAAGGAGGCAAAGCAAACTCTTCAAAAGATGGAGACAAAAAGAAGAACGACAAAAAGAATTTCAAGGGAGAGTATTTCCATTGCAAGAAGAAAGGACACATAATCCATGACTGTCACATCAAGAAGGCTGAGGAGAAGAGTGGCTCTTCAAAATGTGGCAAGGGCAAGGAGTCTCCCAACACAATAGAAATAAAGCTTGAGTTATTTATTATGATAGAGGAGGTGTGCTTCTCAGCTAAAGATTCGGGAATAAATGACTCATGGGTGCTGGACAGTGGTGCATCTCATCATATGATGAGTAGAAAAGACCTTTATAGTTCCTTATAGACTCTAAAGAAACCCATCACAGTAACAAGAAACAAAATGCTTAAGCTTAATAAAAAGAAACAAAGTACAAAATAATTAGGAGGAAATCAAGCAAGAGGACACAGATAGTACCCTGAGGTTAGAGTATGAAGGTTGTTGCTTAATTATAGATGTCATCGCACACAAATGGAAATAGCATTGATTGAAGAAAAAGTGAATTCTATCATGCCATAAATGGAGTATGCAGTGGTGCTTGCTCAGTTGAAAGTTTGAATTTCAATCCCATTGATCAAGATGAGGAAGGTGGTTTCTCTTGAAAATTCTCCATAGGGGCATCTGGATGAATTGTAGATCCTACAAACAAAGAGAAGAAGAGAACATCAGATACCCCTTTTATGCATGTCTAAAGCGTTCTAGCACTCTATGTAAAGGATCTCTAAAAGAGCCTATCCTTGGCAAGGTTCTCCCAAAGACTTTTCCATAGGAGCTAAGAAATGTATCCCTACTAAGGGGATGATAGGTTTATTAGTTTTATTAAAACTTGTTTTTTTTCACATAAAAGAGGAAGTTATAAAGAATTATGGGGAGATATAAAGCAAAAAAAATTGGAAGGAAGTTTGATTGGTGACATCTAGTCTTTCGAATTAGCTTGAATTACTTTTAAGAAAAGCGGGCATAGCATCCATGAAACCCGAAATCCCACAAAGTAATGGTTGGATGCCTACCAACTAATAAGAAAAAGAGCCTAAACATTGTCACATAATCATAGCAAGGGATGGTTGAACTATACCTTAAGAGAGAGGATTAAAAAGTAATCCTCATCCTTGGCTTTGGGCCTAGTGGTTAGCCCATCATACTCCTAGCTAGGAGTTGTGAGTTCAATTCCCAACAAAAGCCCACTGAGGTAGACACTAGGAGGGAACGATCCTAAAACCAAATGAGATAGCCTTGAGAGGCGAAGGGCCCAACTACTTGAGGTAGCACACACGAACTTTTTATTATAAACAAAGCAGACTTTCTATTGTAAATAAAAATCACACAATCAAGAGAAATTGTTCTTCATGAACTTTAAAGATATGCGGCTATGAAATCTTCTCTTCTCCAGACATTTGCGTTTATTGTAAACAAAAAAACACACAATCAAGAGAAATTGTTCTTCATGAACTTTCAAGGTATGCGGCTAACAGATTTTCTCTTCTCCGTGTGTGTCATGCGTAAACAGTTGCTTAAGATAAACACTCTGCTGGCCGATTGTACGCATCTAAAGAGATCTTCGATTGTACGCATCTGCTTTCTGTTTTGATTTTGTTTGAGAATCATAATGATGGCAACAACAATTAATCTGACAGAAATGATGAACTCCTCCTTTCATGGTTCACATTTGAAGGGAGAGTGTATTCTCTCTGTTACGCCATGGCTGTCTATCCGTTCACTGTGGTTACGCGCATGAGGTATACGCATATACACTTAACAAAGTAATTACCACACGATCTTGGTCAAGAGCTGTTACGCGATCAACGACCTGCTGAAATCATTGAACAAGTAGGAGATGCACAGGAAGTGTACTCAAAACACATTTTAGTTGAATATTTGTGAGTTGCGCGTTTCCATTTGATCGGTCATCATTGACGAAAGTGCGAAGGAGAGAGACGGTAGACTGATCACTGATGACTGAACTAAAAGTCAAACATCCGTGCACGATACGCACTTCCCCTACCCGCCTATAAAAGAAGAGATCGCGGACTTCTGCAACCACAATTTACGAAGATCTACAACACAGAGAGAGAGAGAGAGAGAGTCTACCAGCAGGTACTTGAAGAAGCCAGAGGGAGGTGGTAGCCATGCAGGTGCAGTATCAGGAGGTGAAAGGAGAAGTCGAATGCAAGGTCGCCGCTAGGAGACTATGGAAGGCCGCGTTCCAGGACGGCCATGTCTGCATGCCCAAGGCCATGCGGCACACCTTCTCTCACGTGTCATACGAAGGAGGCGTTGCTCCGCAGCCTAGTTTTTCAACCGGAGCGACAAGGACCATGCATCTCCAACCAAGTCTCTCTCTCTCTCTCTCTCTCTCTCTCTCTCTCTCTCTCTCTCTCTCTCTCTCACACACACATGAAGACCTAAACAGCATAGGGATCCAAAGACGTCTCTTGCTATGAAAAAATGGCAGCCTTCTGAGCCTCTGAGTTTCAATTAACAGATCAAGTGAAGCGATAGTCAAATGCAAGCTTACAGATTGTAAGCTGCACCTCTATATGTCAAGCTGAAATTGCTCTGTAATCATGTATTCCATTTCATTACATGACCATTTATGTGGGATTGTGTTACTCTTTCTGAAGGCTATGCTGAGTACTTGTCAACACACATACACACATTACATTACACACACATACACACATTACATTTGAGTACTAGACAATTATACTGCATCCTGAATGAGATACATTCATATGTTCCCCAAACATCTTAAGAACGCATGAAAACCTAACCATCATAGGGATATTTCCATTTCATTACATGACCATTTCTGTGGGCTTGTGTTACTCTTTCTGAAGGCTATGCTGAGTAACTTGTCCAAGCAGCAACATCCAGGCCGTGTGGTTTACCATGTGAAAGACAAGCTGGAGGAGGTGGACAATGATAACTTCAAGATGAGAGGAAAATTTGTGGAAGGTGGGTTTCTGGACGTTCTGGCAAAGAGCTACACTCAATATGTGCATATCAAGCAGGGGGCAGCTCCCAATACATGTAAAGTTGAATGGTGTATCAAGTTTCAACCCCTTTCAGAGCAGCTTAAGCCTCAAGCCATAAAGGCTTTTCAGGAGTACGTGCCACTTGGCTACAAAGCACTAGAGGCTTACTTACTTTCTCACAATGACTACAAGTAGAGATTATGAACAAGAAAACAACTATGGCAGAACAATATTAAAACTTTAAGAGAAAATATCAACTATAGCAGAACATTATGAATACTAAACTCAAGGTTTCGTTGTACATCTATCTCTCTTTCTCTCTCTCTCTGTATGTAAGCAGTTGTGTATGTGTTTATATTTACTTGTGCGTGCATGCATGTCCACACACACACACAGAGAAAACCGTGATGAATCACAATGCTTTGATTCTCATCAATATCACTGAAAATACACCCCTGACAGCTGCATAGGTATACAGATGGTATAGCAAAACGTAATCAATTATAGATGAAGAGAACACTTAAACAAGGAGTAACTCATTAAAATTTCTAATTGTTGTATGAACAGAACTCTAGCATCTATGAAATACACATAATTCTAAAGTCATACACATAATTCTAAAGTCTCCAAGCACTAGAAGAGTATAACACTTCTGTACATTGAGTGATTGAATGTTATTCATGTGATGATCCTACATATGAAAGAATTTTCCATGTGAGCACTTCTGTATGTGTTTATATTTGCTTGTGTGTGCCTATATGCATCCATGCATGTCCACACACACGCAAACCGTGATGAATCATAATGCTTTGATTCTCATCAATATCATTGAAAATACACCCCTGACACCTGCATAGACATACACATGGTATAGCAAAACGTAATCAATTATAGATGAAGAAAACGCTTAAACAAGGAATATCTCATAAAAATTTCTAGTTGTTATATGAAGAGAACTCTAACATCTATGAAATACAGGAATTTTTAAAATGAAGTTGTGCATGAAAAATGATAGTTCTCTCGCTTTTGAAGTTACAGATAGCAGTCGTTTGATAATGTACCCTTGACTTATCTTTATCATTTATCCATATTTTGAGCAATTAAAGATTAACTTCATTAAAAAAAGAGGGATTGGATGGTAAGCCTAAGAGATGAGGATGTTCTTGTATAAATTTATGGAAGGCCAAGAGGATTGAAATCTTGTTATAGCATATGATTGCTCACATCTTGGAGTTCGCAGTATCACACACGAATTATTTTTAAGATGGGCATATCTCTTTTCTTTTCATGATGATTGGGCATACAACCATATGTTAAATGATTGTCTCAGAGTCAATGTAGTCCCTTATAATTGTTATTACATCTTGCTCTCTCTCTCATGTGCAAAAAGGATGTCTTACAATAAATTCATATGTTATTAAGGAGTGGCATCTTATTTATTAATGATCTCACCCTGTATTAGTTGATTTCCCCTATGGAAGGGTTTATTGCAAAGATTACGATTGCCAGAGCAAAGGAAAAATTATAGTCTCATAGACACGTCAGGCTCCAAGTTAGTAGATGCCACTTGATTGGATACGAATGTGACTAGAAGATCCAATGAACTAGAGTTGAGATCCATGTCGAGTAGGGAAACAAGAGGTGTGAAAGGCGATGTTGTTCTTTTCAGAGACCTCAAGTCTGGATCATTAGAGATAATCAAGATATAGGTACAACCAATGGTGATACATTTTGTGTTTATTTTATTTCATCTGCCTGCACTTAGCATAGAGTAATTCTTTCTCTTTTTGCGTGAGATAATGATGTATTGGAGTTCCTGATGGGGCTGTTAGATATAATCAATACTCCATCCTCAAGTGACCCCAAATGATCCATGGTGCTCAAAGTTGTAAGACCCCATTATGAGGAGAAGTCGTTGTGAGAGCCCGCACATTTTTGGAACCCTAGCTTCCAAGTTAGATGAGGTCTATGTGTGACCGTTGATGGTACTAAATGATCTTTGTGAGCCTAGCCACTAAGCTAGGTAGGGCATAAACTTTGGGCCCATTGAGTTTCCATTCAAGGTGAAAATAAAGGCCTTGTGGCATCGTGTGATTTCCCCATAAAAGTTGGGGGGAGTGCAAAGGGGGGATGCTTGCCCCCTTTTGTGGGGTCTGGGAGAGCTTATCCCCCTAGCCCCTAGGGCTGAGATGGTAGGACTTCTAGTCATGGAGATATTGTTACATTGTATATTTTGTCGACTATTTTGTATCTCCCGACTATATTTATCTATAGCGACTCCCCTTGTAAAAACTATATAAGCATGGCGCATGTTGAACTTTACATAGCATTGCATATTAGTAAGCCCTTCATCTAGGGTCTATCTAGATCTCCATCTAAGCTCCACATTGTGAACACATGGGTGGACAACACCATCGTTGTAACTGTATTACTCTTGGCAATGTGAGAATTTGAGTTCTCTTATGTGTCTATCCTTGTTTGTGTTTTTCTCTCAACTCTATCTACTAGTCTCTTTTTCTGTGTTGTTATTTTTTTACATGTTATCATAGCTTAGGAGACTCTGAGTGGTGCAGAAGCAAAAACACGAAGGTTGTAGAGGTTTCAACAACAAAAGAGAGAAGATGTGAAGTGGTGTATCATCATGTACAATCGGGAATCAAGGTGGTTCATCAACTGGAGTTGGTGGAGCATAGGAGGAGCAACAATGATGATGATCATACCAACATTGCGGATACGACAACCAACCTTCATGGAAGGTAAAATTGATAGTACGAATTACACCCTCTAGAAGTTTAAAATCACTTTTATCCTTGACTCGGATGAGCTTCTAGATACTATTCATGGGACTAAAAGGGGCCTCCCTGCAGAATAATAGCCACTACTTCCACCATGGGAATTTTTTCGATTTTATAGAGAGATTCTCATCAAAAATCCCCCTAAACTTAGGATGGATAGAATCAATGTCAAGTCACACTAGCTCTAAGGTCTAGTAGGGCC
The DNA here is from genome assembly GCA_020310875.1 of Ceratopteris richardii. Lineage (NCBI taxonomy): Eukaryota > Viridiplantae > Streptophyta > Polypodiopsida > Polypodiales > Pteridaceae > Ceratopteris > Ceratopteris richardii. The sequence goes on from CM035424.1 coordinate 66,860,948, forward strand.
TTCTGCAAATGCCAAGTATATATGAGAATCCAAATTAGAATCTATGTTGCTTCATTATTTGACAATTTCTCTATTCGTGAATAATTACAAAATTTAATGGAAAACCCTTATTATTCCATCGAATTATTCAATGCCATGTCATCTTATTCGAGCATGACCTAATACTTTTTGCATGATAATTTGATGCTTTTCCATTGAAAAGGTTTTCAATAAAAAAGCTTTTGATCGAATAGTTTTTTTATTGAAAAAATTTTGATCAAATATTGTTTTATAAAAGAATACATTTTGAGTCATATTCCATAAGAATTACTTTGTTTTTTACAAACTTAGAGTGTCGTACAAAGTGTCATGAGGAAGGAGATAAGGAAGAGAGCTCACACACACACACACACTCACAATCAAGAGGAGCACAGACACAAATTGAGGCAAGGAAGAATGATCTTCTTCTTCTTCATCTATTACATAAAAGGAATGTACAAGAATGACCTAAAACAACAATACAACAAGTGCAATATATAAAGAACAGTACATAAGGAAAATCCTAATTTCCATGAATGAGTGAGCTAGCAAGAAACAAATGTGCCATCACTCTTGGTAGATAAATCTAGTAAAGCTCAATGAAGTATCCCTGACATATACCAACGTGACCACTATACATGTGAGAGAAATAAAAAAGTGATATGTGTCATCCTAGATCATCACATGTTGAGCTTGATATCTCAACACTCCCCCTCAAGCTCAATGTCATGTCCTGTAATCTAAGCATCATCTGAAACTTCTTCAACTTCTCAACTCCAAGTGCTTTAGTGAAAATATCAGCAACCTACTCATCTGTCCTTACATAAACAAGATCAATATCACCTGCTAATACCTTCTCTCTGATGAAATGATAATGTACCTCGATTTTCTTTGTTCTAGCATGAAAAATCGGATTTCTTGATTATCACAATAGATGATGATCGACTTTTGCACTTCCACACCTAAATCAAAAAGTAGCATCTCTAACCATGATGCTTCACATGTTGCCATTGTAGCACCTCTATACTCAGCCTTTGTACTCGATAAAGCAATAGTGGGTTGCTTTTTGCTACTCCATGTAATAGTTGCACTCCCAAGTGAGAATAGAAACCCACTAGTAGATCTTCTATCTAAAATAGTACCAACCCAATCTACATCGGTGTATCCATGAACTTGCAAATCTACACCAGCTTCATAAAATAATGCATAATCCAAAGTAGCACTTACATAACATACAGTGCACCTCAGAGCATCCAAATGTGGCTTCCTGGGAACCTTCATAAATTGACTTTCAAGTACAACTATGTAGCTAAGATCACGCCTTGTAATTGTGAGATATATCAAACTTCCAACACTTTTCCTGTACATTTTAGCCTTTTCCAATGCTTCACTTGATGTAGTATCCATCTTCAAATTCTAATCTAATGGCATAGAAATCGTCTTACAATCAATCGTTGTCGATGCGAAAGGGACGGCTGGTGGATCAAGCCAACCGCTGAAAATACGGCGCATGTAGGGTGCTTGAAGCAAGCTCAGGTGAAGAGGGTACTCAAAGAAATAAGTACGGGTTCAGTTGGAAAACATATCCGAGTATCAAGAACTTTAGAAACACATTTATAATTCAAGTCAATTTTTCAAAACTTTAGAATCTTAAAAGAACATACAAACTCAAGGTAAGTTAAATGAGTTTAGCTTAAACATGTAAATTCAAGACAATCCATCCATTCATCATGTTTGGTTGAAGACTTCTCCATTTTTCTTCTTATCCTTGACTCATGAAAAGTAATCAGCTCAAAATGTGACAATTTATCATATAATTAGGATGACCTTGCAAATCAAAAATCAATCAAATTTATCCAAATCAAGTCTTAAGCATTAACAATTTCATTTTACACATACATCATCCTTGTTGTTTATCTTACTTCAATGTTCTTAGACTAAACTGACATAGAGACAAGTAAGGCCATACTGAAGTGACCAAAGTGTTAGAAATGCATAGATGAGTGCTTAGATCACTTTCAAATCCATTTCCTTTTATGATATCATTCGATTAAGGCATGAAAGTTCTCGTGAATTTTTCTAGCAAACGTAGTTCACATAAATGTTCTTTTCTTCTTCCCTTTAGTATTAAATCTGAACCTGTTGTCCCCTCCGGTTTTGAGAAAAAGTTTTAGTAGCACGTTGAGAAAACAATTAAGCCAAGTCTTATGTTCTATTTCTTTTTTTTTACCACGAAAGTAATGCTGCAACCATCACATCAATGTTTGCACATGTTGTACATTTAAGAGACGACGCTATAGTCTTGAGGCATTATCATATTCCGGTTGTAGAAAAAAAACATAACCCAAAAGCATTACAAAACAAAATAATAATTGGAAGAGCTTCGACGCAAACACAATTGTATAAAGATGAAATACTTCACTCCATAAAAGTGTCAAATCGTTGTCTGTTTTCTCTCTGAACTTCTTCGTCAGATTGTACTGTACTCTTCATCAATGATCAAAGTATAAATGTCGTTGCACGAGCATTGTTTCGTCCTATGCCCTTTCAAAAGCGAAGCTACTCAGTACTCCACTTTGATGCAGTATCTATATTCTTTATGAAGCTTTTGGAGAGAAATAAGCAAAGTGAAATGCTTTTGCTTCAGAGCGATAAGAAAACGAGAAAGGCTTATAGTTCTAAATGTACGTCACTGTATAAAAGAAGCATGACATAAGAACTGATCAAGTGATAATGTTTGGTCGGTTGAAGCACTAATGATTTCATGAGTATTCAATAGAAGTCACCATCTGCACATAAACAGTAACTCACAATAGTTCAAACTTTATCATATAGAATTAAGCCATTGCTAAAATTCCAACTAGAGCGAAACAGAAGCATTTGTCAACATAGCAACAATAGTTTTACTTGGATGACGATGGAATACATCACCTCAATGATTGCGCAATTCTGAATCTCAAAAGGGAACATAAAAAATCATAACATAGAACTGCGCAGGTCGCAGAACGTCACATGGATGTTTTCTGAGACAACTTCATACTGTGGAGATTTTTCTCTGTGATCTCCGATGTGCTACCACTTCTTCGTTCTCACCAAATTTTTGCGTAGCAGACCCCAGAATCCTAATATTGATGAAGTCTCAGAGTGATTGCATCACAAAGCTTCCTCCCTTCAGCGCTCTACCTTCTTCCACAGCAGCATGTTTCTCTCCCTGAGAGATGATCTGCCTCGATATGATAATTAGGTATTCTTTTTTTTTTGTAGCGCGCTTTGGCCATTCTTTCTCGTTGATAATAGTTTATCTTGCATGAACAACAACGGAATTTGCAGTTCTCTTGGCAAAAGAGAGGTGTTAAGCAGCAGCACGATTGAGATATCAGAGAATTAATCGCATGCATCAAATCATGCGAAGATGTTGTCAAAATTCGTCAGGAACAGATGAACGCACTGCGAATTGCTTTTTCCTGCACTGTCCAGCCTTCTTTCCCCTTTCTGCCATGCATCTTCCCCTTCAAAACAACGAGTTCCTCTCCTCGTGCATGTCTCTACCCAATCTCTCTCTACAATCTACCTCCTAAAAAGAAAACATTAGCCAAGAACTAGCACAACATACCCATATATATACACTCAGGGACATGTCTATACCATTCCTTTTGGATTTTCCTTTATTTAACATCCACACTTTAACTTCCTTACTTTCACCATACTTAACAGTGATAAAAAAGAGGCTTAGAATTCACCAATAAAATACTTTAATTTTCCTGTTCGTCAACTAGAAAGTACAAATCTTTCCAACATCGTGCCATACTTTTGCAGCATACTTAAGGCATATTGCCTTTGTGACATCAAACATGTTTGTGAGGGCTTTATTTTGGGCAAAATTCAGTGTTCCTCCTTCCCAAAATGAGTAGTGGTTATAAGAGCAGATAAATGTTGCTGTTAGTATCCATAATCTTAGCTCTTGTCTTATTGAAAGATACTTGATGACCTTGATTAATTATAGAAGCTATTGAAAGTAGATTTTGTTTGATTTGTGGAACATACAACACATTTGAAAGCTTTGTGACATCCCAATTAGATTTAATGAAAGAAATTGTGTTGGAGGATAAACACTTATATGTGCACAATGAAAGCAGATGAATCCTCCTATGATCCCTTTTTTTTAAGAAATAGGCTCTTTGTTTTTTGCATTTCTCTAAGTACATGCAAAGGATGAAAATCAAACTTTTCAAAATAAAACTAGACTTAGAGAGCTTTCAAATGAGAGCAAAATCACTCCATTTAGACATTGGATGATGCCTCAACTAGCTACATCAAAATAGACTAACTTGATCTCTTCATAAAGTATTAGCTAACTACACAAACATTATTCTAGACATTTCTTTGAGCTTGTGCAAACACTGATCCCGAAACTTATATAATTAAAGTAGAAATTATAAGATTTCCAAAAAGGAAAAAATTAACTAGAAATGGATTTAGAATGAAGGAGAAACAATAATTACAAGAACACAGGATCTGCCAAGATCATCTATAGAGATAGAGTGTATAAAAGTGTAATCCCTAGAAAATATGCAAAGAACAACTAGTAGGAGGTGTGCTTAAGCAAGGGGGCAGCTTGGGCATGTAATTCCATGACTCTATAAGTCATAATGAAACTCATTAGAGGATTTAAAGGTCACATACTAACCTCTTTAACCAATCAAAATCATATAGATGTCAAAAGGTAAAGTCCAATCACATCAAGAGGTGACCTATTTCTTCTCTAATCAAATTCTTTCCATTATAGACATGATTTGATGCCTCCAGCTCGTGGAAATCTGATGATGTGGAAGGTGAAATTTGGTGCATGCTCCCATAGACTTGAGCTTGAAATTTTACTTTACTTCCAACACTTCCTCTGAAGCTCAAGTCCTTTTCCAGCTTCACTACTTCATCCTATGTCTCTTATGTAAATTGATTCCTTGAATCCTCCAAGCTTTGTACCTTCAACAAACTTTGCCATCATGTCTGCAAAGTGTACTTTAGTGTTCACATACCTTATATCTAGCTCCTTTGCCATCACCTTTTCTCTAATGAAGTGGTAATGAACCTCTTTGTGCTTGCTCCTTGCATGAAACATGCGATTGTTAGCTAGGTAGTTGTTTCTATAAAGAGGAAACTCCTCCACTTCCAGTTCCAAGTCCTTAAGTAGCTTCTTAAGCCATAATAGCTCACATTTTTCAAATTCTAAACCTCTCTACTCAGCCTCTATGGATGAAAGATCAATAATGGGTTGCTTCTTAGTGCTCCATGAGATCATTTTTGTACCTATCATGAAAACATAACCTGATATACTCCCTCGATCATCCTTGTTACTTGCTCAATCAGCATCGCTATATCCTTTGACACTTAGATCATCATCATAAGAGTAGAATAAACCTTGGTTGATGGTGTACTTGATGAACAATAGAGAGCTACAAAGAGGCTATGCAGACAGAGGATCATGTCAAGTGGGAGCGTGCCATGAAGAGTGAGTTGGATTCTATTCACAAGAATGGTACTTAGGATTTGGTACCTTTGCCAAATGGCAGGAAAGCTTTACCATGTAAATGGGTATATAAGCTGAAATTCACATCAGATAGTGCTTCTCCAAAGTATAAAGCACGACTTGTTGCAAAGGGTTTTAAGCAACAATATGGTGTTGATTTCGAGGAAATCTTCTCTCCAATGGTCAAGATGACTACCTTGCGCATGTTTCTTGGATTTGTTGCAATGGAGGACTTAGAGCTAGTCCAAATGGATGTGAAAACTGCTTTCTTGCATGGAGATCTTACAGATGAGATCTATATGGAACAACCAGAGGATTATGTAGTTATTGGCAAGGAAAGTCTAGTTTGTAAGCTTAAGAAGAGCTTGTATGGACTTAAACAGTCCCCTAGACAATGCTACCAAAAGTTTGATGCTTTTATGAAGTCTCAAGGCTATTCTTGAAGTAATGAGGATCATTGTCTCTACACAAAGAGATGCTCGGATGGAAGCTTGATATGCTTGATACTTTATGTCGATGATATGTTGATTGCTGGGAAGTCCTCTTATGATTTTTCAATTCTCAAAAAGAAGTTGAGTCAGACATTTGATATGAAGGATTTGGGGGATGCCAAACATATTCTTGGCATGCACATTACTCATGATAGGAGTAAAAGATACATGTACTTGTCTCAAAGTGAGTACATATCCAAAGTACTTCACAGGTTCAATATGCAGGGCCGAAAGGCATTGAGTACACCTTTACCCACATATGTGAAATTGAGCAAGGATGATTGCCCCAAATCAAATGAGGAAAAGGAATTCATGACCAAAATTCCCTATCAGTATGCTGTTGGTAGTCTCATGTGTGCTATGGTAGCTACGAGACTAGACATTGCATTTGTAGTGGGAGTTGTGAGCCGATATATGTCTAATCCTGGCAAGAAACATTGGGAAGTGGTCAAGATGATTTTAAGATATCTGAGTGGCACTAATGACAAGTGTCTAAGCTTAGGTAGAGGGAAAGCATCCATTATTGGTTACACAGATTCTAACTATGCTGGTTGTTTAGACAATCCTAAGTCTACATCAGGGTACATTTTTCATTTTGTTGGGGGTGCTATCTCTTGGAGATCTCATCTTCAAGAATGTACAGTTGTTTCCACCACAGAAGCAGAGTATGTTGCAGCAAGTGAGGCATGTAAGGAAGCATTGTGGCTTTCTCATCCTGCTTGTGATATGGGTTTACCTCAGCATGTACCTCACACATTCTTATTTGCGGGTCCGAAGGTTAGGACAGGTACCAACTTGTTTGCTCATTTAGGAACAACTTCTAAATTGAACAGATAAGCATCGAGCGATTCATCAGACACTCCTTGTGGTGACTCTCTTGAAGTGATGCAAGAAAGGTGATCTACCTTGAGGTGGGTCCTACCTTTCCTGACAATAACTTCGAAGTCGCATTCCATTAGTAAGAGGAAGCATCTTACCAAGCGTGCAGTATTGCAAGGTTTATTGACCAAATATAGTAAAGCTTGATGATCAGTGAAAAACTTGAACTTATTGGCCAATAGATAGTGTCTAAACTTTTTCACAACGTACACCATGCCTAAGCCTTCTCTTTTAGTGGTTGTATAGTTTCGTTTAGCCACGTTTAGTTTTCTACTAGCATATGCTATAGGCAAATCTAGATTTCCTTCACTTGTTGGCTGTGCTAGCACAAATCCTATTGCATGATTGGAGGCATCTACATGGACATGGAATGGTTTATTCCAATCAGGAGTGGTCATTATTGGTGTTGTGCACAAATGTCTCTTCAGCGCATTGAAGGAATTTCTGCATTCATCCTTCCACTAAAAATTTGTCAACAAGGCATAAAGAGGTTTAGCTATGATCACATACATGTGCATAAACCTACGCTAATATCCGTAATGACCCATAAAGGCTTGTACCTCTTTAACATTCCTTGGCCTCGGCGATTCTGCTATGGCTCTAACTTTGTCCTCATCTATAGATATTCTACTCTTAGAAACAATATGACCTAAGATCTAACCTTGATGTACCATGAACATAGACTTTTCTGGGTTCAAACAGACTTGATATTCTCTACACTTGTTGAAGATCTGTCTAAGCTAAGGGATGTGGTATTCTTTCTTGGGAATGAGCACATAAATCATCCACATATACTTCTAAGTTCTTTCGCAAGAACTCTTCGAAGACATGACACATGAGCCTTTGGAATGTTGCAAGTGCATTGGTGAGCCCAAATGGCATCACACGAAATGCAAAGATTCCCCACTCTATGGCAAAATCTGTTTTGTGTTGATCTTCTGGGGCAATGGCTACTTTGTTGTAGCATGAAAATCCATCAAGGAAGCTATAAACTTCCTTGCCTGCAACATGCTCCAATAAATGTTCGGTGATTGGAAGCGGATAGTTATTGCTGATTGTAGCGGCATTAACTTTTTTAAGGTTAATACACACTCATAACTTTTCGTTCTTTTGGGCACCACGATAATGGGGGACACCCATTTAGTATGCTCAATTTTGTAGATAAATCAAGCTTCAATCAGTCTGTCAATTTTTTCTTTCATTTTTGCAGCATAAGTGTCATTATATGTGTAGGGATTTTGTTTGATGGGCTTGGCATCAGCTATCATGGGGATCGTATGAGAGAATATTTTTGGATCTACTCCCTTCAAATCTCTATAGTGCCATGCAAACACGTCCCTCTATTCCCTTAATAAAGCTACCAACTCTGCTTCTTCTTTTGCACTTAGGTCTTCTCCTATGTATGTACATCGCTCTTCATTCTCTTCAATGGTTACAATAGTTTTTTTGGTCTTTTCTTTATTATCATATGTGTCTCCTATGATGGCCTCTCTCTTAGGCATTCATACCAAAAAATTTTGGTCTTCAACTTCATATTTCTTGAAATTCTCTAGTACTTCAAACAATGATTCCTCCTCTTCTTGTTTTACTGCTTTTCTTTTCTTTTTCTTTTGACCACCCTCACTTCCATCCTTTGAATTTACAGTTTTAATGCTTGTGAGAGGTTCTTCTTCTTTTTGGGTAAACACTCCTGCATCTTCTGATAGTGCTTTTCCAAGTTAAAGCAACTATCCATCACAATGGACTCTAGATCGTCATTATTCTCTTCTTCTTCTATGAAGTCACTAGGGTCACATTCTTCTAGCATGGGCTGAGACATGAATACTGAAATATCATAACCCTCCTCATCACAATGAGGTGTCCATTGTTCTTCATTAACAACAAAGTCCATGGTGGCCAAGATTTCTGCCCAACCATGAGGTTCAAATTCCTCATCCAGAAATATCATCAGTGTATAGGTTGGGTCTTTAATTGGTCTATCCCTTGGGGGAGTTCCTTCTTCTCTTGCTTTCATGTGTTTTTCCTCTTCCTCTGCGACCTTGCACATCCACAAATGAGTATCTTCATGCATCTAGGATGGATCAGGTGAACTTTCAGAATGCATTGAGATTGAATCTTCTTGCACTTTGTGGATAGGATTCCACTATAGGGGTGGTACATCTCTGAAGGTATAATCTTTTAGATTTACTTTGGTTGTGACCCCTAAGTGTTGCAAGTACAATGAATTGGTTCCCCAATCCTGTATTATTTGAAGTTGTCATAGGAAAGGTCTTCCTAGGATCATCTCATAGACATTATTTTTTCAAAGTCACATATAGCAAAGTTGTGTTCAAACTATTCACCACAAGTGGTTAGAGTTATCCCTTCTAGCAATCCTAGAGGTCTTTTAACATGGCCTTCGGCCATTTGAAGCTTCATTCTAGTTGGTCTTACTGCAGGTTTGCCCCATTGCTTCCACAAGGAGGTGGTTGCAATTGCAACACCAACACATGAATCTAAGCTAGCTTTGGTTGTGTAACTTTGATAGGTGATTGGAAGATAAGTATTACCTTCTTCACCTTCACTCATGTCCCCTGTTTTGTCTAGAGCTATCTTTGGTACTTTCTACTTAGAGCTTTCTTTTGGCATATTGGATTCAAGTTTTGGAACTTGATCTGCCACATGTTTCCATAACTCGGGTTTTACTTTGAGTAGCTCTTCCACGGTGAGATGACACTAAATCTTAGTGTTCTTCATGACATCAGTACCAGTATTGTGGGAGCTCTAATCTGAAGTGATTCAGATTCCCATGGGCATGTGAATTGTTGCAACTCTTGTAAAGAATTAGATTCAAAATCTAATCTTTCATCTTATTGTTGCTCCACTTGGTCTCCATAGATAGACGGAATTTCTTAGGGAAATTGATCATGAAGGTCATCAATCTCAGGAATAGGAGGGGGATTACCCTTCTCCTTGGACCATTTCTCTTCTTGTATTTCCCACAAGAACTCTTGAGAGTACTACTGAACTGAAAGAGGTGTTCCATCATCTATGGAATCAGGAGCGTAAGCTTTCATTGGTGGTGAGCTTTCTCTTTCAATAATTGGTTGAGCCTGTTGAGGTAAAGAAACCTAGGGCTTGTTTACTAACTTCTCTAATCTTTCTAGTAAGCCTTGGAAATGCAAATCTGGTTTGACAGAGTTTGTTTGATTGAACGATCGACTGGTCTTGAGCATAGCCTGAGGTAGCTCTACCATTTTCATGCACATTTTTGCCCATTCAATCTCTAAATCTGCTCTAGGATAACTCATGTCTAGGTTTGCCATTGTTGGCCCTTATTGAAGTCGAGCCTGGTAGGATTTGAACATCATGTCCAAGCCTTTTGGGGTTGGATCTGCAAGAATAGACCTTGGTTGTGGTCTATTTATAGTGAGTGGTGGGGTGGGAGAGCTGGAGTGGATAGAGTTTCAGCATGTGAGGTATTTTGAGAGGCAATATCTTCTATTTTTGTTTTTGCATCTTTAAGGCTCTCTTCTAGCTGATAAATTTTTATTCCACTTACGATTGGCCTTCTCCTTGGTATCCTTCCATGTTCTTGTTTTCCTCTTACTAGACTCTCCTGATTCACTTGCCTCCGATTGTTCAACTGGTTTATCCTATTTTAAGGCTTGTGCCCTAGTGACTGCATGTATAGGAGCCACATTACTACTACTTGAGCTTGAATCCACCACTAATCCTACCACATTAATGGGTGTAACCTTGGGTGCAGTAGAGGGGTTCCTTGGACAATCTCTCGGGAGACGTTCTTTGCTGCATTCAGGACAAAAGCCTTGTATTGTGATGTTTTGTCCTTGTCCCGGAGTTGGTGAGTGAGGACATTCACAAATGAAATGGTCACCTTGACATCTAAAACATGGCTAGTGTGATAGCTTTGGATCGTTACTTATCTACATTCACTTGGACTTGATCACAAGTTGTTCGTGACAATTTGGACCATCTTGCACGATTCATTCTTGAGCGAGAGATATATCATCATTGTATTGGCATGTATTGCTATTAGTTTTTTGGCATATGTAGTTTCCATTATCTTTGATTGGATCAGTGATAGGTGGTGACAGGTTACTCATTGTTTTTTTGCTATTGGCTATCTTTTTTGATTGCTCAGTTTACAGAGAATACTCTATCAAATTTTTTCCAAGGTTCTTTTATATCTACTTGATCAGTTTGGAGACTTGGTGAGCAGGCTTATGGTCATGGTTTTATGTGCATGCTACATGCATGGTTATGTGACATGTGGTTCACATGGTTTCTTCTCCAGTGTGACATTTGTGATGTGAGTTATGCATATGGATATTCAGGTGTGATCCTATTGAGGATAGAGTATTATTTCTACTCTCTTGTTACATTTCTAGTCTCTTGGATTGCCAGCATGGTGTCTAATCGATTTGATGGCACTGACTTTCTGAGATGGAAAGCTCAGATGTGGCATACATTGGTTCGTGCAGGGTTACACATGTATGTGCATAGAGATGCACAGAGACCTCGTGACATGCACGACCATGTATGGAGAGATATGGATGCATTGGTCAGCTCCGCTATTCGGTTACATCTTGTGGATTCTATATATGAGACTATTATGTATGAGGAGATGAGTAGTGCATTATGGCAGAGACTACATGATATGTATGCGAGTCCATTGACTCATGTGAGACATAGATCACATCGATGACTTCGATGTTGGCATTGTGGTTGTGAGGCCCATATTCGACGACATTGCTATAGACGGATGCGATGACGATGTCAGAGATATGCATATGATGCAGGTAAGGTAGTGGTTTCAGGAGAGTCTATCACAATTGATTATGCTAGTGATGGTGATATCACTTTCTCTTATGGATCATATCAAGATTCCTCTTGTTCATTAGAGAGCACACATATGGCTTGGTTGCTTGATGCATTAGCCGATTTTCATGTTACTCCACATCGTGAGTGGTTTTGTCGATTCTCAGGTGAGAGTCGTGGATGTGTGCACATGCCTGATAGTATGACATATGACATTGAGGGTGCAAGAGATGTATGCCTTATGCTACCTAGTGGAGCATCACTTATACACAGACATGTACGCTATGTGCCTTCATTCCCTATGAGTTTGATTTCAGTTAGCCAGTTACAAGAGAGCAGATTTTATGCATTCCTTGGTGAGCATCATTTTCAGTTGCATTTGGGATAGCTTATGCTTGTCAGAGGTGCCAGGATTGGGCACAGGTATCCACTCCAGGTACTTCATGTGAGAGACAGTCTTGTCTCAGTGGGAGTTCAGCCTTATGTGGGATATGAGACTCGTCATGTGTCATTTTGTCTACCTTCATACAGGTCTATTGACATTTCATGATGCACATGTATGGCAAGATTCAGATGCTCAGATGGATGCAAATGTAGAGCATACTTTTGATGCTCATGATGCTTATGTAGAGCATGATTTTATTGATCATATGGATGCTCTTGTGGAGCACACTTTAAATGATCATGTGGATGCTTTAGAGCATGATATGGATGCTCATGTAGAGCATTGTGATGATACTCAGTTAGAGTTAGATCATCAGTTTGACCTTGGTATTGATGTTGTGCAGTTAGCTCATGTGGAGCATGATCATACACTTGGTGTGGTAGAGCAGGATAGCTCTTATGATACACAATGTATGCTAGAGCATACTAGCTCTCAGGGCACACAACTAGATACATCCTTAGTTGATGGGATGGTTGATTTGGATGTTGATGAGTCAGCGATCATGCAGTCATTCTTGGATTTGCTCATGCGAGATGTTGACACAGATATGTTAGGACATGTTGGTCTTGATGATAGTGCTTTGGATGCCTTGGATACAGGCATGGCTGATATACTTAGGTTAGCCAAGATAGCACATGTTTCGTTAGCATTCGGGAGGCTGATGTATGAGTTGTTATGCTCGAGACCAGACATTGCAGTTGCTATTGGAGCATTTGCACTTGGAGTTGTCAGTCGTTCGATGATTGACACAGGCATAGAGCGAGTGGGAGCTTTGCAGGAACTTCATCAGTTCTTGCATCAATCAGATATGAGCTCGACTCTTATCGATATGATTCTAGAGCAGTTTGAGATTCATGGATACACCTTGTTCGAGGTGGTTGGTGTAGGCTGATCTGGTATGGGTAGAGATCTGGACTCTTCCTGTACACTAGTGTATAGTCCTACATCATTCTTTGTATATTTTTCCACTTATGGTCACATTGACCCTTAAGTTGGAGATTGTTGGGGATGTAAGGATCATGTGACCTTAACCCTATATTTATATCTATATATCATATATAGAGCATTGCCTCAAGAGAGATCATTATGTGGGTTTTGAGGCTCCCACGCATCTGTGTGTGTCTCTCCTCTCTTCTTCTCCCTCCATCTCCTCCTTCCTCCTCTTAATCTGCACACCAAAGCCCTTCATTCACATGACCCTTACATCCCCAACAATCTCGCACTAAAGGTTCAATGTGACCATAAGTGGAAAAATATACAAAGAATGATCTAGGACTATACATTAGTGTATAGGAAGAGTCCGGATCTCTACCCATACCAAATCAGCCTACACCAACCATCTCGAACAAGGTGTATCCATGCACCTCAAACTGCTCTAGACTCATATCAATAAGAGTTGAGCTCATATCTGACTGATGCAAGAACTGATGAAGTTCTTGCAAAGCTCCCACTCACTCTATGCCTGTGTCAATCATCAAATGACTGACAACTCCAAGTGCAAATGATCCAATAGCAACTGCAATGTCTGGTCTCGAGCATAACAACTCATACATCAGACTCTCCAATGCTGACAAAACATGTGCTATCCTGGCTAACCTAAGTATATCAGCCATGCCTATATCCAAGGCATCCAAAGCACTATCATCAAGACCAACATGTTCTGACATATCTGTGTCAACATCTCGCATGAGCAAATCCAAGAATGACTGCATGATCGCTGACTCATCAACATCCAAATCAACCATCCCATCAACTAAGGACATATCTAGTTGTGCGCCCTGAGAGCTAATATGCTCTAGCATACACTGTGTATCATAAGAGCTATCTTTCTCTACCACACCAAGTGTATGATCATGCTCCACATGAGCTAACTGCACAACATCAATACCAAGGTCAAACTGATGATCTAACTCTAACTAAGTATCATCACAATGCTCTACATGAGCGTCCATATCATGCTCTAAAGCATCCACATGATCATTTAAAGTGTGCTCCACAAGAGCATCCATATGATCAATAAAATCATGCTCTACATAAGCATCATGAGCATCCAAAGTATGCTCTACATGTGCATCCATCTGAGCATCTGAATCCTACAATACATGTGCATCATGAATGTCAATAGACTTGTATGAAGGTAGACAAAATGAGACATGACCAGTATCATATCGCACATAAGGTTGACCTCAGAAGAGAGATCATTATGTGGGTTTCGAGGCTCCCATGCATGTCCGCATGTCTTTCCTCTCTTCTCTCTCCCTCCATCTCCTCCTTCCTCCTCTTGTTTTGCACACCAAAGCCCTTCAAGATCTTGCCTTGACGTACCATGAACACACACTTTTCTGGGTTCATATACACTTGATATTCTCTACACTTGTTGAAATCTGTTTGAGCTCAGGGATGTGAAGTCTTCTTTCTTAGGAATGAGCACATAAAATCATCCACATATACTTCCAAGCTCTTTCGCAAGAACTCTTTAAAGACATGACACATGAGCCTTTGGAATGTTGTAGGTGCATTGGTGAGCCCGAATGGCATCACATGAAATGCAAAGATTCCCCGCTTTGTGGCAAAATCTATTTTGTGTTGATCTTCTGAGGCAATGGCTACTTGGTTGTAACTTGAAAATCCATCAAGGAAGCTATAAACTTTCTTGCCTGCAACAGGCTCCAATAAATGTTCGGTGATTGGAAGCAGATAGCTATCTCTGATTGTAGCAGCATTAACTTTTTTAAGGTTAATACACAGTCGCAACTTTCCATTCTTCTTGGGCACCACTACGATGGGGACACCCATTCAGTATGCTCAATCTCATAGATAAATCCAACTTCAATCAATCTGTCAATTTCTTCTTTTATTTTGGCTTTTGTTTGGTGGTCTTGGCATCAATCGTCATGGGGATCATATGAGAAAATATTGCTAGATCTACTCCCTTCAAGTCTCTATAGGTCCATGCAAACACGTCCCTATATTCCCTTAATAAGGCTACAAGCTCTATTTCTTCTTCTGCACTTAAGTCTTCTCCTAGGTAACTACATCGGTCTTCGTTTTCTTCAATGGATACCACTATTTTTTTGGTCTTTTCTTTATTATCATATGCTTCTCCTATGATGGACTCTCTTCTAGGAATTCGTACCAAGATTTTTTGGTCTTCAACTTCATATTTCTTGAAATTCTCTAGTACTTCAAACAATGATCCCTCCTCTTCTTGTTTCACTGCTTTTCTTTTCTTTTTCTTTTGACTACCTTCACTCCCTTCCTTTGAATGTACCGTTTTAATGCTTGTGAGAGGTTCTTCTTCTTTTTGAGTAAATACTCCTACATCTTCTAGATAGTGCTTCTCTAAGTCAAAGCAACTATCCATCACAATGGACTCTAGATCATCATCATCATTCTCTTCTTTTATGACCTCATTAGAGTCGGACTCTATGACCTCATTCTCTTCTTCTATGACCTCATTAGAGTTGCACCACATGAACACAGAGATATCATAGCCATCCTCATCACAATCAGGTGTCCACTACTCGTTGACATTAATGTCCATGGTGGCTAAGATTTTTGCACAACCATGAGGCTCAAATTCCTCATCTAGAAAGATCATCGGTGTATAGACTAGGTCTCTAACTGGTCTGGCTTCTTGAGAAGTTCCTTCTTCTCTTGCTTTTAGAGGTCTTTCCTCTTCTTGTGCGACCTTGCACATCCACAAATGAGTATCTTCATGCATCCAGGATGGATCAAATGAACTTCCAAAATGCACAGAGATTGAATCTTCTGGACCTTGCGGATAGGATTCCACTGTAGGGGTGGTACATCTCTAAAAGTATAACCCTTTAGATTGACCTTGGTTGTGACCCCTAAGTGTTGCAAGTACAAGGAGTTGGTCCCCCAATCATGTACTATTTGCAGTTGTTGTAGAAAGGGTCTTCCTAAGATCATCTCATAGACATTATTTTTGCCAAAGTCACATATAGCAAAGTTGTGCTCAAACTCTGCAATAAAAGAATAAGTAATTGTTACAAAAGAACTTTGCAAAACGATTGTACTTGAGAAAATTGGAATTAATAGACAAAGTTTATGAACCTAAGATCAGGTAGACACCTAGGTTGAGATAGAAAAAGCATTAGATCATCTGAAGCTAGTGTCAATCACACAGCTAGGTCGTGGGGAGAACAACTGAGTGATTATCCCTATGTACTAAGCTCGGAAACAAGTGATTCAAAAATGTCTTTTAGCATGGAAAGACATGCAGGTAGCTTAGGCACTGCCTATTTATAAACACTAGAAGGTCCTTATAAGACACAATTGGAGTATATTAGGACCAAACATTTAGGTGCACCAAGATGGTTCTTATATTGATAAGCAAGGAACCATGTATGTGGTTACCAACTTATCTGACACGACATATGAATTTCGAAACATCATTCCTGAGAACAAGATAGGAGACCTAGAGCAAGGAGACCTAAGACGAGAAACCAAGACCCCTAGAGGTAAGTCAGTTTTGACCAGGGTAATTACTCCAGATTGGATTCCCCAAGACAACAAAAGCATATAACTATTTTTAAATAGAGAAATAGAGGAAGCTTTTTGGAGATACAAGCCAGATCAACTTAGCAAAATAAACATAGTCATCATCTATGAGTTCAAAGATCCTGAGACACTAGAAAACTTGTCTACTTGGATAACACATCATAGAGAATGTTCTTGGTAACAGAGCATGATAGGCATGCATACACTTGGAAGAGCAAATTGATTTTCCCTCCACCAAGATCTAATGTCACCCATGGACTCCAAGGAGCAGGATCATCCCAAGCTCATGGGGCACAACAAGAATGGACAAGAGAGAGACATGAGGTAAGTTTTGCACACACTATGGGCAGAGAGAGATCTTGACTTGAGGGTGAAAGACTTGAAAGAGAGAGACACCGAGCACAAATGCATCAAAGAGTTGAACATTATTTTGCATTACCTAGACTGCAAGAATACCCAAGAACCCTTAGACCCTCTCAAGTGGTTAAGGCAATGAAGAACTATTTTTATGGGTCAGGAGATCCTCATGTGGCCGAGTTCAAACAAGTGTTAAGAGCTGAACAGGTTGAGGACTTGTTCACACAATTTGAGGCATTCGGTTTGACTCTCAAGGGTACTGCCTTAGCTTGGTTTCAACCTCTAAATAGTCATAGTTATCGAAACATGGGTCAACTACTAGAGGAATTCATTGTAGAATTCTCCAAGAGTGGTATCAAGCATAACACATCATCCTTGATCCACAGCTTCAAGCAGACACCTCAAGAAACAGTGTGACTTGTGGGAAGATGATTCAGATAGTACTAAGAAAGATGCCTTGTGCCAGAGCTACCCACACCGGCCAAACAAGTGGCCTTGTTTTTAGATGGCTTACTAAGAACCAAGTTAAGATCATATGTGTACTTTAAAGAGCCTAGATCCATAGAAGAGTGTGTGCGGATGTGCATTGACATAGAAGACAACTTGGGAGAGGAGTTAGAATTTTCCAAACTCTATAAGGATTCTGACACTTCTACTACTCATACTTCCAGAACCTCCACTAAGATAGATGAGATAGATGAGTAGGTGGCCAAGAAGCTAGGAGTTCAAAATAGACAAGCACCAAGGGTCACCTCATTGAAACGATGATACAACTATGGAGCAGATCACATGGCTAATGTTTGCTCAATGATGGCTCAACCCCAAGGAAACCCTAATGCTCCATATTACACCATTGAGAAAAAATACATGAACCACACGACTCAAGATTGTCCATACAATAGGCATGCATAGGCTATTAGAAAAACTTATCAACCACCTTATCAACAGGGTAGGTATCAGAACCAATACTAATAGCCATATTATAGGCCACAATATCAACATCAATACCAACAACAATACCAGGCACCATATAGGCCACAACCAGTCCTATGAAACCAACCACCACCTCCTGCTAATGTAATTCTAGTTAAATATGCAATGACAGAGGAAAACCCTAATAGAGCATTGGTGTCAATGACCCCTTTGGTCTCAAAAAATGACCATCATGCTCAGATTTCTGACTACTCCTATGAAGATAGTCCACAATGTGAAGAGAGATGGTGGATGCAATCCAAAGATGAGTAGGTGCTCCTACAACCAGCTTCACACCAGCCAACTGAGACTTCAGATTTGATTAGTAGACCCTTTGAGCTTCCTAAATCCACCAAAATATCAGCCAAGTACTTTGGAACATGTATCCCAAAAGTTTAAGTCAAGACAAACTAGTTGCGAAATGACTAGCTCCCAAAACTTGCTATTTTTGGACATACACCTGCTAGAAAAAATGAACAGTGCTCTCAACCTGGTAGGAATTAGAAAACTTCCTTTTTGGCATAGCAAATAGACTTAGCAAGCTTCCCAATCCAAGTTAAAACACTTCAAGTGATGGACTGAGCACTGAGAACAAGTTTCATCAATTTCTGCAACATTCTCACAATTCTCGGGGCTCTGCAGAGATAGACCAGTAAGCAGTAAAATGCAGATATCTCCAAAAGTATTAATCCAATGACCTTGAAAATTTATATGCACAAAGTAGACAGTAGGAGCTATCCAACCCAAGTTACATCACTGAAAAAGGTTCAGTAGAACTCGAGAGATGACCTTCTGAAGTTACTGCTCTGAGTGAGTATAGCAGAGAACAAAACAGAGAAGTAGATGATAATAAATATATAGATTCACATGTGATTACAACCACATTGGCAATGAATCTTTGCACAATGGGAGTATAATGATAGAGCTATGGAGTAAGCTCTTCAATCTCTACAAAATGACATGAAGTGGTCATGTACAAGGCTTGCTAATCGCCTCTTCCTTCTTGCTCCTTTTATAGCTATTCTTGGAGGGAGTTTTCAATTCGAATTCGAATGGCTCCACCTAAAAGTGATCCCCAAAGTTAGGAGATATTCCCTCAGCTCAAAAATTCGTGATTTTAGTAGTTAGAGCCACAAGTTTGCTTTTACATCATGCATGAGGTAAGCCGTCCTTTTCCTTTTTTCTTTTTCCAAATACAAGAGATAAAAATGAACTCTTTTACAAGAGGTGTTCACATGACTACACATGTGACTTATAAATGAGAATAATATCAAGCATATCAAGCATGTAGGCTTGGGTAAAATGCACCAACAGCTCCCCCTCAAGCCTAACATGCTTGGCCTTCAAATTAGTCTTCAATTGTCCTTGATTTCCTGCAAGCCAATCATCAACTTGAATCTACTTCACTTTGTACCATCAAGAGCTTTAGTTAACATGTCTGCACATTGCATATCTGTAGAGACATAGGATAATTGAATATCCTTGCTCATTAGCTTCTCCCTTACATAATGGTAGTGGACTTCAATATGCTTGGTTCTAGCATGGTATACCGGATTAGCTGCTAGATGTAGTGAGCTTGTGTTGTCACCAAAAATGTGAGGTGTTGAAGAATGAAGTCCAAGATCTGTGTACAAAGATTTTAACCACATGATTCCTTGAGTTGCATTAGCCAAACCTCTATATTCGGCTTTGATAGAAGATAATGCCACGGTTGGTTGCTTCTTCGATGACCAAGAAATGATTTTTGAACCTGCAAACGATATATATCCGGATGTGCTTCTTCTATCATCTCTAGATCCGGCCCAATCTGCATCTGAGTAGACCTTTAGCTCAATATCTGAAGTATATCAATAAAACAAACCTTCATTCATGGTCCCCTTTAGGTACTTGAGGACTCGCTTGGCCGCTTCCATATGTGCTCTTCTCGGCTTATGCATAAACTGACTCAATATGCTAACACTATAGCATATATCCACCCTTGTGAGTGTTGCATAGGTCAAACTTCCAACCAAGCTTTGATAGCTTGTGATGTCTTCAATAGAATCTCCTTCATAAGCACTAAGCTTATGATTTTGCTCCATAGGCGTACCTGCACACTTGGTATTTTCCATCTTGAACTTGACGAGCATGTTATGGACATACTTTCTTTGTGTGATGTATATACCTGAATCTGTGTAGATCAACTCCAATCCAAGAAAATAAGTGAGTGGTCCGAGGTCACTTATTTTGAACTCCTCCTTCATTTGACTCTTTACCTGTTTGATTCCTTCAAGATCATTGCCTATGATAATAATATCATCAACATACACACATAAATAGATCACTTCAGATCCATTCCTCTTTATGAACAAAGAGGTATCCGCCTTGCTAGCTTTGAATCCTTGGTCTTGCAAATAAGTCACCAATCTGAAATTCCAAGCTCTTGGAGCTTGCTTCAATCCATACAAAGCTTTCTTTAGTTTGCATACATAGTTAGGATGATGTGCATCCTCATATCGAGAAGGTTGTGCCATATACACTTCCTCAGAAATCCATCCATTCAAGAAAGCATTCTTTACATCAAGTTGATAAAGATTCCAATTTCTAGATGCAGCAAGACTAATGAGAACCCTAATTGTAGGCATTTTTGCAACAGGAGAGAAAGTCTCCTCATAATCAATACCATGGGTTTGAGCAAACCCTTTAGCAACTAACCTTGCTTTGTGTCTATTTATACTTCCATCTGGATTCCTCTTGATTTTGTATATCCATCGAGATCCGATTATCTTCATAGATGGCTTGTTAGGTACAGGCTCCCAAGTATCATTCTCCTTCAAGGCTTCCATTTCTTCATCCATTGCATCTCTCCAAGCTTTCTTGCTTTGTGCTTCTTCGAATGTGGTAGGTTCTTCATTGGTTGAATCCTTTGCAATGTAGATTGAGTGCTTGGTGACCAAAGAAGTATCATAACCAAACCTCTCTGGTTTCTTCTTCTCCCTTGAAGACCTTCTAAGTGGTTGATGTGAGCTCTCGGACCATATGTAGCATCCTACATCTTTCCTTTACCTTTGTTCTTCCATAGCTTTAGTCTTTCCAAGTCTTCTAGGTCAATCTCCGAATCACTTTCTTCAAGTTGCTTTGGTTCCTTTGGTTGAAGTGATGGAAAGTCTTCATCCAAGTCATACGGCAGCTTCACTTTCCTGTCATCATCAAACCATGATTTGTTTTCATCAAAAAGTACATCTCTACTCACAGAAAATCCTTTATTGGTTGGATTGTACAATCTATATCCTTTTTGGTTTTGGTCATAACCAATAAATACGCACTTCTCTGCCTTGGGATCCAATTTCCCTCTTACTTGAGAAGGAATGTGAGCATAGTCTAAGCATCCAAAGATTTTGCAATGCTCTAGACTAGGTCTTCTTCCATTCCACACTTCATATGGAGTGGTTCCATCTAGTGACTTAGATGGAAGTCTATTTATGAGATATGTGGCTGTAGACACAGCCTCTGCCCATAGGTAGTTCGGCAATCCCTTTTCGTTGAGCATGGACCTTGCAGCTTCAACAATAGCTCTGTTCCTCCTCTCTGCTACACCATTGAGTTCGGGTGTATACCTTGTAGTGACTTCCCTTTTAATGCCTCTTTCATGCAAGAAGGCATCAAATTCAGAAGAGAAGTATTCTCCTCCACCATCTGATCTGAGTCGTTTCAAAGTCCTACCTGTTTGGTTTTCAACAAGAGCAATATACTTCTTAAAGCAATTAAACACTTCATCCTTGTGCTTCATGAAAAATAGAATGGTCCACCTGCTACAATCATCTATGAAAGACACATAATATCTTGAGCCTGATATAGATGGCTCCTTACTTGGACCCCACACATCCGTGTGCACTAGATCCAAAGGATTTTGATACATATATCCTTTCTTATTGAAAGGTTGTCTATGAGCCTTGCCGAGTTGACAAGCTTCACACTTATAAATCATGTGTTGCCTTGTGATATTAGGCAAACCAAGTACACTTTGGTCCCTGCAAATCTGTTTGAGTGTCCTCTCACCAATGTGAGCAAGCCTTTTGTGCCATATCTCCAACTCTGTTAGAGTTTGAGATCCATAGATAAACAAAGCTATGTTCTTTGTATCTTCCACTTCAAAAGTGAAGAGACTTCTTGTCGTTTCTCCTTTGGCAATCCTTCCAAAGCCTTGCCTTGGGTCTTTAACATATGCTCCAAATCGGTTGAATCTAACCTGCAATCCTTTTTCAACAATCTGTCCAACACTTATTAAATTTTTGGTAATTGTAGGGACATACAAGACTTTGCTTAAGAGGTTCATATTCCCATCTGATGTCTTCACATTACCTATCTTCTCCACTGAGTGCTTTGTATCATCTCCTGTCTGCACTTCATGCTTGTTATGAGGATCTTTCAAATCAGAAAGTAAAGCCACATTTCCTGCTACATGGTTCGAGCATCCCGAATCAATGTAAAATATGTGATCATCATCCTTACCCTTCTTCGCTGATAGATTCATAATCAATAATGAATCCTCTTGACTTTGGTCCTCTGCATAGTTATTGTAATCTCTTCTTCCTCTATGGCCACTTTGATAGTTGTTGTTGTTGTTGTAATTGTTGTTGTAGTAGTTGTTGTTGTTGTTGTAACCTCCATTGTATCTACCTCTATTTGATCCATAGCCAACTCTATTGAATCCTCTTCCTCTTGAGTTCCTCGGGTTCCTGAAACATTCTTCAGTAGTATGGTTAGATAAGCCACATATGTTGCAAGGTTGAGATGATTGGAATCTCCCCCTGCCTTGCTTTCCACCTCTGCCTCTTCCTCTAGCTCTTCCTCTACCTGCAAAGTTTGCTTGGAAAGAGCTACCTTCATCTTCATTCTTCCTATTCTTTGACTTGTCCTTGACCTTAGCTTTATCAGAATATAAGGCAGAAGTTTGATTACCTCTTGAGGACTCACCACCTTTGCTAATCTTTGCTTCACGAGTGAAGAGTTGGCCCATAAGTGTGTTGAGGTCGGGTACATGCATATCCATGTATAAATCCATGGCTGTTGTGAATGACTCCCACTTGTCGTCTGCTTTGATTCCATTCATGATTTGTCTTATGATTTGCTCCTCTTCAATTACCTCTCCAATGCTTCTAAGTTGGTCGGAAATCTCCTTCATCTTTGTGACATAATCAGTCACATTTCGCTTTGGGCTTTTCTTCATTGTTGTGAACTCCATCCACAATTGGTTCTTCCTTGCTCGAGTGTTGGAAGAGAAGAAAGAAGCAAGTGCATTCCAGGTCTCTCTTGATGTCTTGCATCCTTTGACATGAGGTAAAAGAAAATCAGAGATTGAGTTTAGAATATAAGACCTTGCAAGTGCATCCTTCGAACACCAATTCGAAAGTCCTTCCACTTCTTCATGTGATGGTTGCCCTTTGTTCCTCATGGTTGGCATTGCTTCATCTCCGGATATGAATCCATATAGATTCCTCCCTTGAAGGTAAGCCTCCATCCTTAGAGACCATGCCGGATAGTTTTTTCGATCCAATTTGTCAATTGTTGATGGAAATCCATCTCCAATGTTGCTTGACTATGCTCTGATACCACTGTGAAGAGAGATGGTGGATGCAATCCAAAGATGAGTAGGTGCTGCTACAACCAGCTTCACACCAGCCAACTGAGACTTCAGAGTTGATTAGTAGACCCTTTGAGCTTCCTAAATCCACCAAAATATTAGCCAAGTACTTTGGAACATGTATCCCAAAAGTTTAAGTCAAGACAGACTAGTTGCGAAATGACTAGCTCCCAAAACTTGCTATTTTTGGACATACACCTGCTGGAAAAAATGAACAGTGCTCTCAACCTGGTAGGAATTAGAAAACTTCATTTTGGGCATAGCAAATAGACTTAGCAAGCTTCCCAATCCAAGTTAAAACACTTCAAGTGATGGACTGAGCACTGAGAACAAGTTTCATCAATTTCTGCAACATTCCCACAATTCTCGGGGCTCTGCAGAGATAGACCAATAAGCAGTAAAATGCAGATATCTCCAAAAGTATAAATCCAATGACCTTGAAAATTTATATGCACAAAGTAGACAGTAGGAGCTATCAAACGCAAGTTAAATCACTGAAAAAGGTTCAGTAGAGCTCGAGACATGACCTTCTGAAGTTACTGCTCTGAGTGAGTATAGCAGAGAACAAAACAGAGAAGTAGATGATAATAAATATATAGATTCACATATGATTACAACCACATTGGCAATGAATCTTTGCACAATGGGAGTATAATGATAGAGCTATGGAGTAAGCTCTTCAATCTCTACAAAATGACATGAAGTGGTCACGTACAAGGCTTGCTAATCGCCTCTTCCTTCTTGCTCCTTTTAAAGCTATTCTTGGAGGGAGTTTTGAATTCGAATTCGAATGGCTCCACCTAAAAGTGATCCCCAAAGTTAGGAGATCTTCCCTCAGCTCAAAAATTCATGATTTTAGTAGTTAGAGCCACAAGTTTGCTTTTACATCATGCATGAGGTAAGCCATCCTTTTCCTTTTTTCTTTTTCCAAATACAAGAGATAAAAATGAACTCTTTTACAAGAGGTGTTCACATGACTACACATGTGACTTATAAATGAGAATAATATCAAGCATATCAAGCATGTAGGCTTGGGTAAAATGCACCAACAGCTCCCCCTCAAGCCCAACATGCTTGGCCTTCAAATTAGTCTTCAATTGACCTTGATTTCCTGCAAGCCAATCATCAACTTGAATCTACTTAACTTTGTACCATCAAGAGCTTTAGTTAACATGTCTGCACATTGCATATCTGTAGAGACATAGGATAATTGAATATCCTTGCTCATTAGCTTCTCCCTTACATAATGGTAGTGGACTTCAATATGCTTGGTTCTAGCATGGTATACCGGATTAGCTGCTAGATGTAGTGAGCTTGTGTTGTCACCAAAAATGTGAGGTGTTGAAGAATGAAGTCCAAGATCTGTGTACAAAGATTTTAACCACATGATTTCTTGAGTTGCATTAGCCAAACCTCTATATTCAGCTTCGATAGAAGATAATGCCACGGTTGGTTGCTTCTTCGATGACCAAGAAATGATTTTTGAACCTGCAAACGATATATATCCGGATGTGCTTCTTCTATCATCTCTAGATCCGGCCCAATCTGCATCTGAGTAGACCTTTAGCTCAATATCTGAAGTATATCAATAAAACAAACCTTCATTCATGGTCCCCTTTAGGTACTTGAGGACTCGCTTGGCCGCTTCCATATGTGCTCTTCTCGGCTTATGCATAAACTGACTCAATATGCTAACACTATAGCATATATCCACCCTTGTGAGTGTTGCATAGTTCAAACTTCCAACCAAGCTTTGATAGCTTGTGATGTCTTCAATAGGCTCTCCTTCATAAGCAATAAGCTTATGATTTTGCTCCATAGGTGTACCTGCACACTTGGTATTTTCCATCTTGAACTTGACGAGCATGTCATGGACATACTTCCTTTGTGTGATGTATATACCTGAATCTGTGTAGATCAACTCCAATCCAAGAAAATAAGTGAGTGGTCCGAGGTCACTTATTTTGAACTCCTCCTTCATTTGACTCTTTACCTGTTTGATTCCTTCAAGATCATTGCCTGTGATAATAATATCATCAACATACACACATAAATAGATCACTTCAGATCCATTCCTCTTTATGAACAAAGAGGTATCCGCCTTGCTAGCTTTGAATCCTTGGTCCTGCAAATAAGTCACCAATCTGAAATTCCAAGCTCTTGGAGCTTGCTTCAATCCATACAAAGCTTTCTTTAGTTTGCATACATAGTTAGGATGATGTGAATCCTCATATCGAGGAGGTTGTGCCATATACACTTCCTCAGAAATCCATCCATTCAAGAAAGCATTCGTTACATCAAGTTGATAAAGATTCCAATTTCTAGATGCAGCAAGACTAATGAGAACCCTAATTGTAGGCATTTTTGCAACAGGAGAGAAAGTCTCCTCATAATCAATACCATGGGTTTGAGCAAACCCTTTAGCAACTAACCTTGCTTTGTGTCTATTTATACTTCCATCTGGATTCCTCTTGATTTTGTATATCCATCGAGATCCAATTATCTTCATAGATGGCTTGTTAGGTACAAGCTCCCAAGTATCATTCTCCTTCAAGGCTTCCATTTCTTCATCCATTGCATCTCTCCAAGCTTTCTTGCTTTGTGCTTCTTCGAATGTGGTAGGTTCTTCATTGGTTGAATCCTTTGCAATGTAGATTGAGTGCTTGGTGACCAAAGAAGTATCATAACCAAACCTCTCTGGTTTCTTCTTCTCCCTTGAAGACCTTCTAAGTGGTTGATGTGAGCTCTCGGGTCCATATGTAGCATCCTACATCTTTGCTTTACCTTTGTTCTTCCATAGCTTTAGTCTTTCCAAGTCTTCTAGGTCAATCTCCGAATCACTTTCTTCAAGTTGCTTTGGTTCCTTTGGTTGAAGTGATGGAAAGTCTTCATCCAAGTCATACGGAAGCTTCACTTTCCTGTCATCATCAAACCATGATTTGTTTTCATCAAAAATTACATCTCTACTCAGAAAAAATCTTTTATTGGTTGGATTGTACAATCTATATCCTTTTTGGTTTTGGTCATAACCAATAAATACGCACTTCTCTACCTTGGGATCCAATTTCCCTCTTACTTGAGAAGGAATGTGAGCATAGGCTAAGCATCCAAAGATTTTGCAATGCTCTAGACTAGGTCTTCTTCCATTCCACACTTCATATGGAGTGGTTCCATCTAGTGACTTAGATGGAAGTCTATTTATGAGATATGTGGCTGTAGACACAGCCTCTGCCCATAGGTAGTTCGACAATCCCTTTTCGTTGAGCATGGACCTTGGAGCTTCAACAATAGCTCTGTTCATCCTCTCTGCTACACCATTGAGCTCGGGTGTATACCTTGTAGTGACTTCCCTTTTAATGCCTCTTTCATGCAAGAAGGCATCAAATTCAGAAGAGAAGTATTCTCCTCCACCATCTGATCTGAGTCGTTTCAAAGTCCTACCTGTTTGGTTTTCAACAAGAGCAATATACTTCTTAAAGCAATTAAACACTTCATCCTTGTGCTTCATGAAAAACAGAATGGTCCACCTGCTACAATCATCTATGAAAGACACATAATATCTTGAGCCTGATATATATGGCTCCTTACTTGGACCCCACACATCCGTGTGCACTAGATCCAAAGGATTTTGATACATATATCCTTTCTTATTGAAAGGTTGTCTATGAGCCTTGCCGAGTTGACAAGCTTCACACTTATAAATCATGTGTTGGCTTGTGATATTAGGCAAACCAAGTACACTTTGGTCCCTGCAAATCTCTTTGAGTGTCCTCTCACCAATGTGAGCAAGCCTTTTGTGCCATATCTCCAACTCTGTTAGAGTTTGAGATCCATAGCTAAACAAAGCTATGTTCTTTGTATCTTCCACTTCAAAAGTGAAGAGCCTTCTTGTCTTTTCTCCTTTGGCAATCCTTCAAAAGCCTTGCCTTGGGTCTTTAACATATGCTCCAAATCGGTTGAATCTAACCTGCAATCCTTTTTCAACAATCTGTCCAACACTTATTAAATTTTTGGTAATTGTAGGGACATACAAGACTTTGCTTAAGAGGTTCATATTCCCATCTGATGTCTTCACATTACCTATCTTCTCCACTGAGTGCTTTGTATCATCTCCTGTCTGCACTTCATGCTTGTTATGAGGATCTTCCAAATCAGAAAGTAAAGCCACATTTCCTGCTACATGGTTCGAGCATCCCGAATCAATGTAAAATATGTGATCATCATCCTTACCCTTCTTCGCTGATACATTCATAATCAATAATGAATCCTCTTGACTTTGGTCCTCTGCATAGTTATTGTAATCTCTTCTTCCTCTATGACCACTTTGATAGTTGTTGTTGTTGTTGTTGTAATTGTTGTTGTAGTAGTTGATGTTGTTGTTGTAACCTCCATTGTATCTACCTCTATTTGATCCATAGCCACCTCTATTGAATCCTCTTCCTCTTGAGTTCCTCGGGTTCCTGAAACATTCTTCAGTAGTATGGTTAGATAAGCCACATATGTTGCAAGGTTGAGATGATTGGAATCTCCCCCTGCCTTGCTTTCCACCTCTGCCTCTTCCTCTAGCTCTTCCTCTACCTGCAAAGTTTGCTTGGAAAGAGCTACCTTCATCTTCATTCTTCCTATTCTTTGACTTGTCCTTGACCTTAGCTTTATCAGAATATAAGGCAGAAGTTTGATTACCTCTTGAGGACTCACCACCTTCGCTAATCTTTGCTTCATGAGTGAAGAGTTGGCCCATGAGTGTGTTGAGGTCGGGTACATGCATATCCATGTATAAATCCATGGCTGTTGTGAATGACTCCCACTTGTCGTCTGCTTTGATTCCATTCATGATTTGTCTTATGATTTGCTCCTCTTCAATTACCACTCCAATGCTTCCAAGTTGGTCGGAAATCTCCTTCATCTTTGTGACATAATCAGTCACATTTTGCTTCCGGCTTTTCTTCAGTGTTGTGAACTTCATCCACAATTGGTTCTTCCTTGCTCGAGTGTTGGAAGAGAAGAAAGAAGCAAGTGCATTCCAGGTCTCTCTTGATGTCTTGCATCCCTTGACATGAGGTAAAAGAAAATCAGAGATTGAGTTTAGAATATAAGACCTTGCAAGTGCATCCTTCGAACACCAATTCGAAAGTCCTTCCACTTATTCATGTGATGGTTGCCCTTTGTTCCTCATGGTTGGCATTGCTTCATCTCCGGATATGAATCCATATAGATTACTCCCTTGAAGGTAAGCCTCCATCCTTAGAGACCATGCCGGATAGTTTTTTCGATCCAATTTGTCAATTGTTGATGGAAATCCATCTCCCATGTTGCTTGACTATGCTCTGATACCATTGTGAAGAGAGATGGTGGATGCAATCCAAAGATGAGTAGGTGCTGCTACAACCAGCTTCACACCAGCCAACTGAGACTTCAGAGTTGATTAGTAGACCCTTTGAGCTTCCTAAATCCACCAAAATATCAGCCAAGTACTTTGGAACATGTATCCCAAAAGTTTAAGTCAAGACAAACTAGTTGCGAAATGACTAGCTCCCAAAACTTGCTATTTTTGGACATACACCTGCTGGAAAAAATGAACAGTGCTCTCAACCTGGTAGGAATTAGAAAACTTCCTTTTGGGCATAGCGAATAGACTTAGCAAGCTTCCCAATCCAAGTTAAAACACTTCAAGTGATGGACTGAGCACTGAGAACAAGTTTCATCAATTTCTGCAACATTCCCACAATTCTCGGGGCTCTGCAGAGATAGACCAGTAAGCAGTAAAATGCAGATATCTCCAAAAGTATTAATCCAATGACCTTGAATATTTATATGCACAAAGTAGACAATAGGAGCTATCCAACGCAAGTTAAATCACTGAAAAAGGTTCAGTAGAACTCGAGACATGACCTTCTGAAGTTACTGCTCTGAGTGAGTATAGCAGAGAACAAAACACAGAAGTAGATGATAATAAATATATAGATTCACATATGATTACAACCACATTGGCAATGAATCTTTGCACAATGGGAGTATAATGATAGAGCTATGGAGTAAGATCTTCAATCTCTACAAAATGACATGAAGTGGTCACGTACAAGGCTTGCTAATCGCCTCTTCCTTCTTGCTCCTTTTATAGCTATTCTTGGAGGGAGTTTTGAATTCGAATTCGAATGGCTCCACCTAAAAGTGATCCCCAAAGTTAGGAGATATTCCCTCAGCTCAAAAACTCGTGATTTTAGTAGTTAGAGCCACAAGTTTGCTTTTACATCATGCATGAGGTAAGCCATCCTTTTCCTTTTTTATTTTTCCAAATACAAGAGATAAAAATGAACTCTTTTACAAGAGGTGTTCACATGACTACACATGTGACTTATAAATGAGAATAATATCAAGCATATCAAGCATGTAGGCTTGGGTAAAATGCACCAACAGCTCCCCCTCAAGCCTAACATGCTTGGCCTTCAAATTAGTCTTCAATTGTCCTTGATTTCCTGCAAGCCAATCATCAACTTGAATCTACTTAACTTTGTACCATCAAGAGCTTTAGTTAACATGTCTGCACATTGCATATCTGTAGAGACATAGGATAATTGAATATCCTTGCTCATTAGCTTCTCCCTTACATAATGGTAGTGGACTTCAATATGCTTGGTTCTAGTATGGTATACCGGATTAGCTGCTAGATGTAGTGAGCTTGTGTTGTCACCAAAAATGTGAGGTGTTGAAGAATGAAGTCCAAGATCTGTGTACAAGGATTTTAACCACATGATTTCTTGAGTTGCATTAGCCAAACCTCTATATTCGGCTTCGATAGAAGATAATGCCACGGTTGGTTGCTTCTTCGATGACCAAGAAATGATTTTTGAACCTGCAAACGATATATATCCGGATGTGCTTGTTCTATCATCTCTAGATCCGGCCCAATCTGCATCTGAGTAGACCTTTAGCTCAATATCTGAAGTATATCAATAAAACACACCTTCATTCATGGTCCCCTTTAGGTACTTGAGGACTCGCTTGGCCGCTTCCATATGTGCTCTTCTCGGCTTATGCATAAACTGACTCAATATGCTAACACTATAGCATATATCCGCCCTTGTGAGTGTTGCATAGTTCAAACTTCCAAACAAGCTTTGATAGCTTGTGATGTCTTCAATAGGCTCTCCTTCATAAGCACTAAGCTTATGATTTTGCTCCATAGGTGTACCTGCACACTTGGTATTTTCCATCTTGAACTTGACGAGCATGTCATGGACATACTTCCTTTGTGTGATGTATATACATGAATCCGTGTAGATCAACTCCAATCCAAGAAAATAAGTGAGTGGTCCGAGGTCACTTATTTTGAACTCCTCCTTCATTTGACTCTTTACCTGTTTGACTCCTTCAAGATCATTGCCTGTGATAATAATATCATCAACATACACACATAAATAGATCACTTCAGATCCATTCCTCTTTATGAACAAAGAGGTATCCGCCTTGCTAGCTTTGAATCCTTGGTCCTGCAAATAAGTCACCAATCTGAAATTCCAAGCTCTTGGAGCTTGCTTCAATCCATACAAAGCTTTCTTTAGTTTGCATACATAGTTAGGATGATGTGCATCCTCATATCCAGGAGGTTGTGCCATATACACTTCCTCAAAAATCCATCCATTCAAGAAAGCATTCTTTACATCAAGTTGATAAAGATTCCAATTTCTAGATGCAGCAAGACTAATGAGAACCCTAATTGTAGGTATTTTTGCAACAGGAGAGAAAGTCTCCTCATAATCAATACCATGGGTTTGAGCAAACCCTTTAGCAACTAACCTTGCTTTGTGTCTATTTATACTTCCATCTGGATTCCTCTTGATTTTGTATATCCATCGAGATCCGATTATCTTCATAGATGGCTTGTTAGGTACAAGTTCCCAAGTATCATTCTCCTTCAAGGCTTCCATTTCTTCATCCATTGCATCTCTCCAAGCTTTCTTGCTTTGTGCTTCTTCGAATGTGGTAGGTTCTTCATTGGTTGAATCCTTTGCAATGTAGATTGAGTGCTTGGTGACCAAAGAAGTATCATAACCAAACCTCTCTGGTTTCTTCTTCTCCCTTGAAGACCTTCTAAGTGGTTGATGTGAGCTCTCGGGTCCATATGTAGCATCCTACATCTTTGCTTTACCTTTGTTCTTCCATAGCTTTAGTCTTTCCAAGTCTTCTAGGTCAATCTCCGAATCACTCTCTTCAAGCTGCTTTGGTTGCTTTGGTTGAAGTGATGGAAAGTCTTCATCCAAGTCATACGGCAGCTTCACTTTCTTGTCATCATCAAACCATGATTTGTTTTCATCAAAAATTACATCTCTACTCACAGAAAATCCTTTATTGGTTGGAGTGTACAATCTATATCCTTTTTGGTTTTGTTCATAACCAATAAATACGCACTTCTCTGCCTTGGGATCCAATTTCCCTCTTACTTGAGAAGGAATGTGAGCATAGGCTAAGCATCCAAAGATTTTGCAATGCTCTAGACTAGGTCTTCTTCCATTCCACACTTCATATGGAGTGGTTCCATCTAGTGACTTAGATGGAAGTCTATTTATGAGATATGTGGCTGTAGACACAGCCTCTGCCCATAGGTAGTTCGGCAATCCCTTTTCGTTGAGCATGGACCTTGCAGCTTCAACAATAGCTCTGTTCCTCCTCTCTGCTACACCATTGAGTTCGGGTGTATACCTTGTAGTGACTTCCCTTTTAATGCCTCTTTCATGCAAGAAGGCATCAAATTCAGAAGAGAAGTATTCTCCTCCACCATCTGATCTGAGTCGTTTCAAAGTCCTACCTGTTTGGTTTTCAACAAGAGCAATATACTTCTTAAAGCAATTAAACACTTCATCCTTGTGCTTCATGAAAAACAGAATGGTCCACTTGCTACAATCATCTATGAAAGACACATAATATCTTGAGCCTGATATAGATGGCTCCTTACTTGGACCCCACACATCCGTGTGCACTAGATCCAAAGGATTTTGATACATATATCCTTTCTTATTGAAAGGTTGTCTATGAGCCTTGCCGAGTTGACAAGCTTCACACTTATAAATCATGTGTTGCCTTGTGATATTAGGCAAACCAAGTACACTTTGGTCCCTGCAAATCTCTTTGAGTGTCCTCTCACCAATGTGAGCAAGCCTTTTGTGCCATATCTCCAACTCTGTTAGAGTTTGAGATACATAGCTAAACAAAGCTATGTTCTTTGTATCTTCCACTTCAAAAGTGAAGAGCCTTCTTGTCTTTTCTCCTTTGGCAATCCTTCGAAAGCCTTGCCTTGGGTCTTTAACATATGCTCCAAATCGGTTGAATCTAACCTGCAATCCTTTTTCAACAATCTGTCCAACACTTATTAAATTTTTGGTAATTGTAGGGACATACAAGACTTTGCTTAAGAGGTTCATATTCCCATCTGATGTCTTCACATTACCTATCTTCTCCACTGAGTGCTTTGTATCATCTCCTGTCTGCACTTCATGCTTGTTATGAGGATCTTCCAAATCAGAAAGTAAAGCCACATTTCCTGCTACATGGTTCGAGCATCCCGAATCAATGTAAAATATGTGATCATCATCCTTACCCTTCTTCGCTGATAGATTCATAATCAATAATGAATCCTCTTGACTTTGGTCCTCTGCATAGTTATTGTAATCTCTTCTTCCTCTATGGCCACTTTGATAGTTGTTGTTGTTGTTGTTGTAATAGTTGTTGTAGTAGTTGTTGTTGTTGTTGTAACCTCCATTGTATCTACCTCTATTTGATCCATAGCCACCTCTATTGAATCCTCTTCCTCTTGAGTTCCTCGGGTTCCTAAAACATTCTTCAGTAGTATGGTTAGATAAGCAACATATGTTGCAAGGTTGAGATGATTGGAATCTCCCCCTGCCTTGCTTTCCACCTCTGCCTCTTCCTCTAGCTCTTCCTCTACCTGCAAAGTTTGCTTGGAAAGAGCTACCTTCATCTTCATTCTTCCTATTCTTTGACTTGTCCTTGACCTTAGCTTTATCAGAATATAAGGCAAAAGTTTGATTACCTCTTGAGGACTCACCACCTTTGCTAATCTTTGCTTCATGAGTGAAGAGTTGGCCCATGAGTGTGTTGAGGTCGGGTACATGCATATCCATGTATAAATCCATGGCTGTTGTGAATGACTCCCACTTGTCGTCTGCTTTGATTCCATTCATGATTTGTCTTATGATTTGCTCCTCTTCAATTACCTCTCCAATGCTTCCAAGTTGGTCGGAAATCTCCTTCATCTTTGTGACATAATCAGTCACATTTTGCTTCGGGCTTTTCTTCATTGTTGTGAACTCCATCCACAATTGGTTCTTCCTTGCTCGAGTGTTGGAAGAGAAGAAAGAAGCAAGTGCATTCCAGGTCTCTCTTGATGTCTTGCATCCCTTGACATGAGGTAAAAGAAAATCAGAGATTGAGTTTAGAATATAAGACCTTGCAAGTGCATCCTTCGAACACCAACTCGAAAGTCCTTCCACTTCTTCATGTGATGGTTGCCCTTTGTTCCTCATGGTTGGCATTGCTTCATCTCCGGATATGAATCCATATAGATTCCTCCCTTGAAGGTAAGCCTCCATCCTTAGAGACCATGCCGGATAGTTTTTTCGATCCAATTTGTCAATTGTTGATGGAAATCCATCTCCCATGTTGCTTGACTATGCTCTCATACCACTGTGAAGAGAGATGGTGGATGCAATCCAAAGATGAGTAGGTGCTGCTACAACCAGCTTCACACCAGCCAACTGAGACTTCAGAGTTGATTAGTAGGCCCTTTGAGCTTCCTAAATCCACCAAAATATCAGCCAAGTACTTTGGAACATGTATCCCAAAAGTTTAAGTCAAGACAGACTAGTTGCGAAATGACTAGCTCCCAAAACTTGCTATTTTTGGACATACACCTGCTCAAAAAAATGAACAATGCTCTCAACCTGGTAGGAATTAGAAAAATTCCTTTTGGGCACAGCAAATAGATTTAGCAAGCTTCCCAATCCAAGTTAAAACACTTCAAATGATGGACTGAGCACTGAGAACAAGTTTCATCAATTTCTGCAACATTCCCACAATTCTCGGGGCTCTGCAGAGATAGACCAGTAAGCAGTAAAATGCAGATATCTCCAAAAGTATTAATCCAATGACCTTGAAAATTTATATGCACAAAGTAGACAGTAGGAGATATTCAACGCAAGTTAAATCACTAAAAAAGGTTCAGTAGAACTCGAGACATGACCTTCTGAAGTTACTACTCTGAGTGAGTATAGCAGAGAACAAAACAGAGAAGTAGATGATAATAAATATATAGATTCACATATGATTACAACCACATTGGCAATGAATCTTTGCACAATGGGAGTATAATGATAGAGCTATGGAGTAAGCTCTTCAATCTCTACAAAATGACATGAAGTGGTCACGTACAAGGCTTGCTAATCACCTCTTCCTTCTTGCTCCTTTTATAGCTATTCTTGGAGGGAGTTTTGAATTCGAATTCGAATGGCTCCACCTAAAAGTGATCCCCAAAGTTAGGAGATATTCCCTCAGCTCAAAAATTCGTGATTTTAGTAGTTAGAGCCACAAGTTTGCTTTTACATCATGCATGAGGTAAGCCATCCTTTTCCTTTTTTCTTTTTCCAAATACAAGAGATAAAAATGAACTCTTTTACAAGAGGTGTTCACATGACTACACATGTGACTTATAAATGAGAATAATATCAAGCATATCAAGCATGTAGGCTTGGGTAAAATGCACCAACACACAACCTTACTATACAGAGTCACTTGAGCATAGTGAGACTTATCCATATCAATATGAGGCACCACCTATGGAACCAAATTGGGAGCCAGAATACTCCAATTTCATGTACACGAATCCTAACCCTAGGCCCCAATCAAGACATGTAAGACCACAAGCCCCTAGAGGACCATTTTTTAGATGTCAGGGTGACCATTTCACTCGTGACTGTCTCACCCACCAACTGTGGGACAAGGACAAAACATCATCATACAAGGCTTTTGTCTTGAGTGCAGCAAAGAACATCTCTTGAGAGATTGTCCCAGGAATCCCTCTAATGCACCCAAGGTTACACCCATTAATGTGGTAGGGTTAGTAGTGGATTCGAGTTCAAGTAGCAGTAATGTGGCTCCCATATTGGCAATTACTGGGGCACAAGCATTAAACCAGACACAACTATTTGAACAATCAGAGTCAAGTGAGTCAGGAGAGCCTAGTAAGAGAAAAACAAGAACATGGAAGGATACCACGGAGAAGGCCAATCGTAAGTGGACTAAAAAGTTATCTAAACTAGAAGAAAGCCTAAAAGACACAAAAACAAAACTAGAGGACATTGCATCTCAAACCCCCTCGCATGCCAAAATCCATCCACACCACTTCATCCTACCCCACCACCCCATTGTAAATAGACCACAACTAGGGGTTGTTCTTGCATATCCAACCCCACAAGGCTTGGACATGATGTTCAAGGCCTACTAGGCTCGACTTCAAGAAGGGCCTACAGCTGCAAACCTAGATAAGAGGTACCCTAGAGCAGATTTAGAGATAGAATAGACAAAATTTTTCATGAAAATGGTAGAACTAGCTCACGCTATGCTCGAGGCGAATTCAATTGTTCAATCAGACAAATTATATTAAACCAGGTTTGCATTTCCAGGGCTTACTAGAAAGACTAGAGCAGTTGGTAAACAAACCATAGGTTTCTTTACACCTCTTTCAATTGAACAGTACTCTCAAGAGTTCTTGCGAGAAATACAAGAAGAGAAATGGGCCAAGGAGAAGGGTAATCCCCCTCCTATTCCTAAAATTGATGATCTTCATTATCAATTTCCCTAAGATATTCCTTCTATTTATGGAGACTAGGTAGAGCAACAAGAAGATGAAAGATTAGATTTTGAATCTAATTCTTTACAAGAATTGCCACAATTCATAGGCCCATGGGAATCTGAATCTCTTCATATCAGAGCTCCCACAATACTGATAAGAAATGAAGCCTTAGTGGTTCCAAGAAACACTGAAATCATAAAGAAGACCAAGGTTCAATGTCGTCTCACCTTAGAAGAGCTGTTCAAAGTAAAACCTGAGTTGTGGAAACATGTGGCAAATCAGGTTCCTGAACTTGATTCCAATATGCCAAAAGCAGGCTCTAACCAAAAAGTTCTAGAGATACCTTTAGAAAAAATAGGAGACCACCTCCTTGTGGAAGCAATGGGGCAAAAGCACATTAAGACCAACTAGAATGAAGCTTCAAATGGATGATGGACATATTGAAAGACCTCTAGGAATGCTAGAAGGGATAACTCTAACCACTTGTGTAGGTTTCTCTCGTATAATCTTAGCTTGAACCTGAGAAATTAGGGTTTTCTTTGACTTATGTCGTGCTTATCGTCACCTTAATTAATCAATATCACTAGTGGGGGTCAAAACAGGCAAACATGACCTCTCAGAGAATCGCAATTTTTTACAAATCACGAGGCCAGAAAGTCGTGTTTTTTACAAGTGCAACAACCAGAGAATCATGATTCTCTCAAAATCCACAATCCAAAGAATCGCAACTTTCTCAAAATCTCCAAGTAGAGAATCGCAAATTTCTCAAATCTTTAAGTCTGGGAAATCATGATTTTCTCAAAATCACTAAGTCCAAGAAATCACAATTTTCTCAAATCACCAAGTCCAGGAAATCGTGATTTTCTCAAAATCACTAAGTCCAGGAAATCGTGATTTTCTCAAAATCACTAAGTCCAGGAAATCACGATTTTCTCAAATCACCAAGTCTAGGAAATCGTGATTTTCTCAAATCATCAAGTCTAAGAAATCGCGATTTTCTCAAAATCACTAAGTCCATGAAATCGCGATTTTCTCAAATGCCAAGTCCAGGAAATCGCGATTTTCTCCAATCCTCTCAATCCAGAGAATCACGACTTTCTCAAATGCCAAGTCTAGGAAATCGCAATTTTCTCAAAATCACTAAGTCTAGGAAAATCACGATTTTCTCAAAATCACTAAGTTTTGGAAATCACGATTTTCTCCTATCCTCTCAATCTAGAGAATCGCGACTTTCTCAAATGCCAAGTCCAAAGAATCATGATTTTCTCAAAGTCTACAAGTCAAGGAATCGTGATTTTCTCAAATCTTTAAGTCCAAGAAATCATGATTTTCTCAAAATCACCAAGCAAAGAATCGTGAATTTCTTAAGTTCCATTAAATCAAGAGAATTGTGATTTTCTTGAAATTCTAAGTGCAAGGAATCGCGATTTTCTCCAAATTCTTAAGTCCAAAGAATCACGATTTTCTCAAATCCTACCAAGCCAGAGAATCGTGAATTTCTCAATTTTCTAAGTCTAGAGAATCACGATTTTTTCAACTTTTTTAAGTCCAGAGAATCGTGATTTTCTCCAACTCCAAAAAGTAGAGAATCCTGAATTTCTCAGTTTCCCAAGACTAGAAAATCGCAATTTTCTCAAAATGCACAATTCCAGAGAATCCCGATTTTCTCACTTTCAGAGAATCACGATTTTCTCAAAAAAAATAGGTGGGAAAAAATTTTGAATTTTCCAAAGAATCACTTTTCTGAGAAAGTCGTGCTTTTTTTAGAAAGTCGTGATTTTTTGAGTTTTTAAGAGAGAATTTTGAATTTCTATGTCGAGCCCCAAATGTGCAAAAAATCATGAAAACACAAGCGCATGCACCCCCAAGCACTTCGTAGCTCTTTCTTGCACTCCCACACATGCGAAATGATGTGAAAATGGTGAAAATGCACTCAAAAACAAAAAAAAAAAATCTATGAAGATGAAGATGGATGAAGATGGTGATGATGGTGATGATGAACATGGAGAAGAAAAGTCAGAAAATGACTATTTTTTACCTTCCAACGTTGCAAATCTACGATCTTACCATCACAATGCTCCTCCTTGAGCAATGCTCCCCGGCAACGGTGCCAAAATTTGGTGTAACTCAAGCGTAAGCACCACCTCCTTTACTTGTCAATCCATGGAGATGTGAGGAGGATATGAAGATCGTGAACAATTGTGGTGAGCAAATGTGAGTGACAAGCACATACATGCACGCACACACACATGCACACAAGGCAAGATCAAAGAGAGGAACAATATGAATGCCTAAGAGAGAGGCCATCACAGGAGACACATATGATCATAAAGAAAAAACCAAAAAATTGTAGTAACCATTGAAGATAGCAAAGAGTGATGTATGTACATAGAAGAGACCTAAGTGCAAAAGAAGAAGTAGAGCTTGTAGCTTTATTAAGGGAATATAGGGATGTGTTTGCATGGACCTATAGAGACCTGAAGGGAGTAGATCCAAAAATATGCTCTCACACGATCCCCATGACGGCTGATGCCAAGCCTACCAAACAAAATCCCTACACATATAATGA
Organism: Ceratopteris richardii; assembly: GCA_020310875.1. Taxonomy (NCBI): domain Eukaryota; kingdom Viridiplantae; phylum Streptophyta; class Polypodiopsida; order Polypodiales; family Pteridaceae; genus Ceratopteris; species Ceratopteris richardii. Next base: position 66,900,042 of record CM035424.1, read on the forward strand.
CACTTATGTAGCCAAAATAAAAGAAGAAATCAACAGACTGATCGAAGCTAGATTTATCTATGCGATTGAACATACTAAATGTGTGTCCCCTATCATAGTGGCACCCGAGAAGAATGGAAAGTTGCGGGTGTGTATTAAACTTAAAAAAGTTAATGTCGCTACAATCATCAATAGCTATCCGCTTCCAATCACCAAACATTTATTGGAGTGTGTTGTAGGCAAGGAAGTTTATAGCTTCCTTGATGGATTTCAGGTTACAACCAAGTAGCCATTGCCCCAAAAGATCAACACAAAATGGCTTTCACCATAGAGTGGGGAATCTTTGCATTTCGTGTGATGCCATTTGGGCTCACGAATGCATCTGCAACATTCCAAAGGCTCGTGTGTCATGTCTTCAAAGAGTTCTTGTGAAAGAGCTTAGAAGTATATGTGGACGATTTATGTGCTCACTCCTGAGAAAAAGATACCACATCAAAGAGCTCAAACAGATCTTCAACAAGTGTAGAGAATATCGAGTTTGCTCGAACCTAGAAAAATGTGTGTTCATGTTACATCAAGGTAAGATCTTAGGTCATATTGTTTCTAAGAATGGAATATCAATAGTTGAGGTCCAAGTAAGAGCTATAGCAGAGTTGCAGAGGCCAAGGAATGTTAAAGAGGTACAAGCCTTTATGGGCCCTTGTGTATATTACCATATGTTTATCCACATGTATGCAGTCATTACTAAAGCTCTTTACGCTTTGTTGAGAAATTACGAGTGCAGTCATTACTAAAACTCTTTACAAACCTAGAAAAATGTGTGTTCATGTTACATCAAGGTAAGATCTTAGGTCATATTGTTTCTAAGAATGGAATATCAATAATTGAGGTCCAAGTAAGAGCTATAGCAGAGTTGCAAAGGCCAAGGAATGTTAAAGAGGTACAAGCCTTTATGGGCCATTGTGTATATTACCATATGTTTATCCACATGTATGCAGTCATTACTAAAGCTCTTACGCTTTGTTGACAAATTATGAGTGAAACGACGAATGCAAAAATTCCTTCAATAAGCTAAAGAGAAGTTTGTGCGCAATACCAATAATGACCACTCCTTATTGGAATAAACCATTCCATGTCCATGTAGATGCATCCAATCATGTAATAGGATGTGTTCTAGCACAACCCATGGGTGAAGGAAATCTAGATTTTCCTATAGCATATGCTAGTAGACAGTTAAACACAACTAAACAAAACTACACAACAATTGAAAGAGAAGGCTTAGGCATGGTATATGCCACAAAGGAGTTTAGACACTATCTATTGGCCAACAAGTTCAAGTTTTTCAATAATCATCAGGCTTTATTATATTTGGTTAAGAAACCTTGCAATACAGGATGCTTAGTAAGATGGTTCCTCTTACTAATGGAATACGACTTTGAAGTGGTTGTTAGGAAAGGTAGAACCCACCTCAAGGCTTATCACCTTTCTCATATTACTTCAAGAGAATCACTGCAAGGAGTGTCTGATGAACTACCCAACACTTATCTCTTCAATTTAGAAAGTTGTTCCTAAATGGGAAAATAAGTTGGTATCTTTCCTAACCTTCAGACTAGCAAATATGAATGTGAAAACGAATAAAGATGAAACTATAAAATCACACAAATATCAAATTTTGGTAAGAAGTATGTACAAAAAAGATACATGGGGTGTATTAGCTTGTTGTATCGAGGAGGATGAACATAGCAGTTGGTTGCAACAAGCCCATGAAGCATTGCTAGGAAATCACTATTCTAAACAACGAACATTGCAGAATCTGAAATGTTTAGGAATGTACTGGCCTAATATGGACAAAGAAATAAATAAGAGGATTAAGAATTGTCTAGTGTGCTAGAAAAGAATCCCAATGGAGTATGCTACCCTTTATCATGTGTCGTTAATTCCAAAATGGAGTACTCCATTGGTAGAATTTATGGGATCAGGTGTTGGAGCAAGTCTATGACAAGCCTAAGTATTGGCTTGAGTCCCAAAAAGTCATAGAAGAAGCTTTAAAATGAAGACTATGCAAAGTTCACTTGTGAACTACCTCTTGTAACTTTTGAAGACTTTACTTAATGTAAAAGTGAAAGAATCTTAAGTGGTTGAGTCCACTTGATCAAAAATGGAAAGAGGAGCCACGAATTCGTGATTTGTGGTAGATAGAGAATCAAATCAATCACTAATTGATTGGAGAGTGATTGAGGGAAGTTAGCCTCCCAAGCTCAACCATAAATAGATGGCAGTTTTAGTCGTGGTTAGAGTGACCTATGTGAAGACCTCCAAGAGCTGAGCTTCCCATCTCTTCACAGTGGTATCAGAGCAAGGTTGCACAACATGGAAGATGGATTTCCTTCATCAATTCACAAATTGGACAGAGGTAACTACTCAGCTTGGTCATTAAGAATGGAAGCTTATCTCCAAGGTAGAAGTTTATATGGTTATGTAGCTGGAGATGAAGTTATGCCAAGTTTCAGGAACAAAACTCAACCAACACAAGAAGAGCAAGAAAGATTGAGCACATGGTGCTCCAAGGATGCACTTGCAAGGTCTTATCTCCTCAACTCTATCTCAGATTTTTTGTTGCCTCACATTAGAAGTTGTAAGACATCTCAGGAAGTGTGGGATGCACTTGAAGCTTTCTTCTCTTCAAGTACTAAAGCTAGGAAGCATCAACTATGCCTAGATTTCACAACTCTCAAGAAGGCTCCCAAACAAAATGTGACTGATTTTGTCACAAAGCTCAAGGACATAGCAGATCAGTTGGGAAGCATTGGAGAGGTAATAGATGAAGAGCAAATAGTAAGGCACGTCATCAATGGCTTGAAGGCAGATGACAAGTGGGAAGCATTCACCACAGCTATGGATTTGTACATTGACATGCATGTACCTGATTTCAATACACTCATTGGACAACTACTTACTCAAGAGGCAAAGCTTATCAAAAATGGAGAAAGCTCTAAAGGTAATCAATCTTCAGCTTTATACACTGATAAAAGCAAGTCCAAAGATAACGAAGGAAAGGCAAAGAAAGTGGATGATGAAGCAGGTACATATCAAGCTAACTATGCACGTAGAGGAAGACATGGCAGAGGTAGAGGAAGAGGAGGTAGACAAGGCAGGGGGAGACCCCAAGACTCCAACTCATGTTCTATTTGTGGATTAACTAATCATACAACTGAAAATTGCTTTAGGAATTCCAGGAATCAAAGATGCAGAGGATACAATAGAGGAAGTTATGGCTACTTAAGAGGAAGGTTCAACAATTATCATGGCAACTACAACAACTACAATCATTCAAACTATCAAGGAGGCTACAAAGGAAGGAGAGACTTCAATAACTACACAGAAGACTCAAACAAAGAGGATTCATTATTTATCATGAACATGGCTATGCCACAAGGTAAATCTGATGAGCATGCTTTCTACATAGATTCAGGTTGTTCAAATCATGTGGTAGGAAATGTGGCACTCCTATCAGATTTAGAAGATCCAAGGAATAAGCATGAGGTACAAACAGGAGATGACACAAAACATCCTGTAGAGAAAATAGGCAATGTCAAAGAACCTGATGGAAACATCAACCTACTCAGTAAGGTACTCTATGTCCCTACCATTACAAAGAATTTGATAAGTGTTGGGCAGATAGTAGAGAAAGGGTTGCAAGTCAGCTTCACAAAAGCAGGAGCATTTGTTGAAGATCCAAGTCAAGGATTCAAAAGAATTGCGAAAGGTGAAAAGGCAGGTAGATTGTTCACATTTGAATTACAAGACACTAGAAATATTGCTCTCTTTAATTATGGTAGTCAGACACTCACAGAATTGGAAGTATGGCACAAAAGGTTAGCACATATTGGTGAAAGGTCACTAAAGCAAATTTGCAGGGACCAAAGTGTACTTGGACTTCCTAACTTGTCAAAACAACATATGATTTATAAGTGTAGTGCATGTCAATTTGGAAAGTCTCACAGGTTACCATTCATGAAGAAAGGTTATATACATGGAGATCTCTTAGAGTTGGTTCATACAGATGTATGGGGACCTAGCAAGGAAGCTTCAATATCTGGATCAAGGAATTATGTCTCCTTTATTGATGATTGCAGCAGATGGACTATCCTATTCTTTATGAAACACAAAGATGAAGTTTTTTCATGTTTCAAAAGATATTTGGCTCTTGTGGAGAATCAAACAGGTAAATCTCTAAAAAGGCTAAGGTCAGATGGAGGGGGAGAATACTTCTCCCATGAGTTTGATTCTTTTCTTCAAGAAAGAGGAATCAAAAGAGAGGTAACTACAAGGTACACTCCTGAGCAAAATGGAGTGGCAGAAAGGAGGAATAGGACAATTGTTGAAGCTGCAAGGTCCATGTTAAATGAAAAGCATTTGCCTAATTATCTATGGGCTGAGGCTGTATCTACAGCCACTTACTTGATTAACAGGTTGCCTTCAAAATCCCTTGATGGGATGACTCCATATGAGGCTTGGAATGGAAGAAGACCAAGCTTAGATCATTGTAAAATTTTTGGATGTATTGCTTTTGCTCATGTTCCTTCACAGGTTAGAGGCAAGATGGATCCAAAGGCAGAAAGGTGTGTATTTATTGGATATGACAACAATCAAAAGGGCTACATGTTATACAACCCTACCAACAAAGGATTCTTGGTAAGCAGAGATGTAGTTTTTGATGAAAACAATTCATGGTATGAAGATTCATGCAGGAAATTCAATTTACCATATGATCTTGAAGAAGATTTTCCAAAGCTTGGTAGAGAACAACTGAAGATTGAAGAACAAGACACCTCAGAGGATGATGAAGAATCTCATATGGAAAAGATCAAAGCATGGAAGTCTAAAGGTAAAGCAAAATTGCAGGAACTTGGACATGAGGCAGAATCATCACATCATGGCCTAAGAAGATCTATGAGGGAAAAGAAAAAACCAAAAAGGTATGGGTTTGACACCTCATTAGTAACTAAACATTCTATCTACATAGCACAAGACATAAACCAAGAGGAGCCATCATCCTTAGAAGAGGCCAAAGCAAAATCAGAATGGAAGCATGCAATGAAGGAAGAGATTGAAGCACTTGAGGAAAACAACACTTGGGATTTGGTGCCCAAGACTTCATCCATGAAGGTAATAGGCTCAAGATGGTTCTATAAACTCAAGAAGAATTCTGATGGTTCCATTAGCAGATATAAGGCAAGGCTTGTAGCAAAAGGCTTTGCACAAACTCAGGGAATTGATTATGAGGAGACCTTCTCTCCTGTGGCAAAGATGCCTACTATTAGGGTTTTGCTTAGTATTACCTCTTCCAAGAATTGGAAGATACTTCAACTAGATGTAAAGAATGCATTCTTGAAAGGTTGGATAACAGAAGAGGTATATATGGCACAACCACCTGGTTTTGAGAATCAAGTTTATCCTGATTATGTGTGTAAACTTAACAAAGCATTGTATGGTCTCAAGCAAGCTCCAAGAGCTTGGAATTTCAGACTTGTTTCATTCTTGCAGGACAAAGGCTTTCAACCAAGCAAGGCAGATCCTTCACTCTTTATTAAAAAGAGTAATTCTGAGATCATCTACCTATGTGTATATGTAGATGATATTATATTGACAGGAAATGATGCAGATGGTATGAAGAAGATCAGTGATTTGGGTTCACTTACCTACTTCCTAGGTTTGGAAGTTGTCTACAAAGATCATGGTTTGTTTCTCACTCAAAGAAAGTACATTAAGGACATGTTGGAAAAATTCAAGATGCAAGATTGTAAGATTGCAGGTACTCCAATGGAGGTCAATCACAAATTGAGCTCACATGAAGGTGAACTCATAGATCACATCATATCAAAGTCTAGTGGGTAGTCTCAACTATGCCACATTGACAAGAGTAGATATATGTTACAGTGTGAGTGTGCTAAGTCAATTTATGCACACACCAAGGAAACCTGATATGGATGCTGCCAAAAGGATTCTCAAGTATCTCAAAGGAACCATAAATGAAGGACTTTATTATCCTTATGTATCTGATTTAGGTTTGAAGCTATTTTCTGATGCAGATTGGGCTGGCTCCAAGGAAGATAGAAGGAGCACTTCAGGTTATCTTACCTTTGCAAGTTCAAAGCTTATTTCATAGTCATCCAAGAAGCAACCTACAATTGCTCTTTCTTCCACACAGGCTGAGTACAGAGGTCTTGCCATAGCTACAAAAGAAGCTATGTGGATGAAGACATTATTCAAAGATCTTGGATTGGAGTTTGGAACTCCAACTATTTATGGTGACAATATGAGTTCTATTCATTTGGGTGCTAATCCTATTTTTCATGCAAGGACTAAACATATTGAAGTTAATTATCACTATGTACGAGAGAAGGTTCTAAGCAAAGAGATTCAAATATCATATGTGTCCACTCATCAACAATGTGCAGATATTCTAACCAAAGCATTGGATGGTACAAAGCTTTGCAAATTCAAGGCTATGATTGGTTTACAGGTAATCTTGGTGTCTGTTCATTTTCAATTCTCTGTCAGGTACCCGACTTTTTTATTCATCTTGTCAGAGTTGTTTCTCAGTGTGTACTTACCCAAATTCAATGATTTAATACTTGTTGGATTCATCTTACTGTCTAGTATAAGCATACAAATTTCATAATCATTTGATTCTTAAATCTGGAGTTCTGTTCATTTTTCTGCTCACTGGTCTCATTACTGTAGCAGCCCGTGAAAATCGGGATGATGTCATCACTTGCTAATAATCATTCTTAGTGTGTGGCTCATTATTTTTTATGAGATTACTCTTGAAAGTTAGCTCTTTAAGTTAACTAGAGTTCCCCAAGAGGAATTAAGCTAATTTCTGTTGTGCTCAGAGAATTATGCAAAACACTGGATAGGTGTATGAACCAAAATAGCAAGCTCTTCACCTCTGAGCTAACTCCAACTTATCTGTTTTGATCTATCTTTTTGAGAGTGATCTTCCAAAGTACATAGGGTGTCTAATACATCCATTGGCAAGCTAAAAGGGCCCACCACATACTCCTGGAGTTCATTTGGTTGTTGTAGATCAAGGATTTTGCAACACCTCTTCATCTTCAAGCACATACCTATCCATCTCTTCACATCAGGAACACTACCTAGTGAGGCTAGTATAGCAAGAAGACAAAGCATGGAGAAAGAGGCTCAGGACTACGCCTTAGTAGGAGAAAACCTATACCAAAGAGGCAAAGATGGTTACTTAAGACTGTCCATTCACAAATTAGACTAGTTGAAAATCTTAGAAATTGCACATAACAGTGTTGCAAGTGGACACTTTGGGCCTGATTGAGTGATTAAGACCATTCTATTCTCAAGACTTTGGTGGCGCACTCTTCATATGGATGCACATACCTATGTCAAGAGATGTAACACATGCCAACATGCACAATATCCGATTAGAAAAGATGAGATGCCTTTGAGGCCTTTGATGGGAGGATGCATATTTTCAAAGTGGGGTATAGACTTTGTAGGTCTTATTAACCCCCCAGCTAGAAACTCCCATGCAAAGTACATTATTGTAACCACATATTACCTTAGAAAGTGGGTAGAAGTAAAAGCCACGACAAAGAACAATGCTCAAATGATGGCTAAGATCTTATTCCAGAACGTGAATGAAGTCATTAAAAACCTTCTCCAAGAATAATTGTGATACATAAGAAGTCTATCCCCTATCGTCCACAAGCTAATGGACAAGTCGAGAGCACAAATAAGATCCTATGTAATGTATTGACCAAACTAGTAAATAATAAACACTCTGATTGGGATAAACAACTTCATCATGTTGTTTGAGCTTACCGAGTTGCCTACAAAATGGTACTCAATGCCACCCCATTTCAGATCGTCTTTGGATAGAATGATGTGTTACCATTAGACTTCTTGATCCCGAGTTTAAAAACAGCACAAGAGCATGAGTGGAATAGACACGATTTGTCCTGTAGGATCTTTGATCTAGAACGTTTAGGTGAAACTAGGCTACGAGCGTTAGTAGGCATCTACCCTGCAAACAAAAGAAAAAAGGCATACTTCAATGCACACATCAAGGATAAAGGATTGAAAGAGGGAGACCTAGTTTTGGTTTATACACTAAAGCAACATGCCCATAAATTGGAAAAACAAGGATATGGACCTATGGTCATTAATATAATGTCCACTAGCGGTGAAATTCAATTGACCACTCTAGAAGGTGACATCTTTCCAAGCTATATTAGTGGATGCTCAGCCAAGCTATATCAAAAACCTCTCATAGATGATATGCTAATGAGACTCAACACTACTAAGAAGCAAAAAGAAGAAGAGTTAAGAGTTAGAGAAGAAGCACAGGTAGAGGCTAGAGAGTGCATTAGGTGAAATAAGTTAAGGCAACAAGGCCTAGACATCAATCCCAATGCCCCTAGATATCACATGGCCATGTGCCAAACATCACATGTAATTGCTCTCGAATAATCAAAGGACATCTCTTTTGTGACCATAGAGGTAGGACAAGGAAAGACTGTAAGGACTCTGAGAGCCTTGATTGACTCAGGTGCAGCAACTAGTGTAGTTAGATTCTCATACTAACAAGATTTACAATTGAACATCAATTCCATAGTAGCCTATCCCATAGAATTGGGAGGTGTGGAAACCCCTTGTTTGGGCGACGTGGAACCCATCTACCTTCAAGATGTCTTAATGACAATCTCCCTCTTATTCTTCAAAGAATAATGCAACCATAGTAGTTCAACCATAGAGGCAAGCAAAATATTCCAATACAATTGTTATATCAAATAGACAAACAGAATTCAAGAAGAAAGTAGTTTTGGGCATGAAGTAGATCTGTGTATGAAAGGGTGAGCAGTCAATCTCACCATTGCAATCAAAGTCATTACCAAAGAATCAACAAAGAAATCCAAGGCAATAAGTAACAGAACAATGAAGATCTCTATCTCAAACAATACTCCAAATTTGGATACCAAAGCAATCGATGAAGGTCGACCACAAATAACATACAAATTTGGGTGCATAAGGAATTAGTTGCAGCTCAACAAGGGTGATTGCCCATGTGGGTACCCAAGGAACTCTTACATACACAAAACCATGGGCTCTCACTCATGAGAAAAGTCTCAACAAAGAAGCCAAAGAGAAATAAGCATCAAAACCAAGCACAGAGATCCAAAGAAGATGAGCTCACCTCTTCAGTAATAGCAAGAAGACAATCATCAATGGTTTGGGTTCAAAAGCCACAAGTATTACTAGCCCCATAAAATATTTAAGAAACCATCCAAAGATGAAGAGGCCAAAAGTGATCTGTATGCAATCGAACACTGTTCTAAAATAGATCCCTATAAGGCTAAATGATTAGTTGCCATTCAACCATCGATTGATTGCATCATTTTTAGATCCAACAGATACCTCCAAACAAAGATTGCATCAACATGTACAAGTAACATCGGAAGCCTCAACGTGCAAAAACCATGTGCCTTTGGCATAGCCCCATCTTTTTCACCATTCAGGTCATGCATTTCCACAATATGCATTAATATAGGACCACATTACAAGGCCGTGCATAGACACAGTTGAGAATCCCATGCACATGACACATTTTTTACATATGTAAACTATTCTATTGTTTCTAACTCCTTTCTTCTTATTTTGTGACACTGTTTTGAAAAAAAAAGAATGAAAAGAAGGGACATGACCATGCGCTTGAAGAATCTCATTAGTGAACCATCAATAAGGACATCCATCAACAATGAAAGAAAAGCCAATGGTCAATCATCATCATGGGAGTACAACATGATGGGAGTACAACATGAAGAGATGAAGAATCCCCTACCTTGGCAACACTATAAAAATGATAGATTAGGAAACCTCTTCATCAGCATACCCTTGAGAACTTAGCTCAAGACCCAATTTTTTGCACCATACTTCTTACAATGCATTCCCCAAGTAAGCATGCATAGGGCCACATTACAAGGTCGTGCGCAATGTGTTGACAACATGATTGCTCCTACTTCATCTAAATTTGTATCCGCATGAGTGCATGTCCATTTTGTATCTAGGAGGCACTCCATTTCTAGTCTATTTCCATTTTATATTGTATTTCCTTTGTATTTGGGTACCTTGCCATGTGCTTCTACTAGTTGTATTCATTCTCCTTTTAGGAGACTTATCCCACATATGATGTACTTTTGAGAGCCCCTCCCAAATCTATATAAGGAGGGCCTCTCCCCTCATTCGTACTTTTGGCAAGCTCATTTCTACTCCACATGAGTTTACCCATTTCATGGTCTACTCATTTTGTGTCTCACACATTCTTTGTTTTGTGAGAGTACTTTACTTTTCATTTTGCTTCCGTATGCGTACTCTCTACATGATCTCAGAGCGCTAGGTGGAGGTCTTGGTGGTGCGTTTGGCAATGATTTTGGTGGTGGTGGTACTTGAGTTTGGCAGTGTTGCTCTCCACTCACTTTGGAAAAGCTTTTTGCCATCACTCCACTCTTTGGGGCCTCATTTTGCCCATTTGCCCACCCACCCACCCTTCTTCTTCATTATTTTGTACCCCTTTTAACCCCATTTTTCCCTCCCACCCACCCTCTCTTATCGCAACATTTATTGCTTTACTTCATTTTTGTGTTCATGAAGTGGAATTGATATTAAGTCTCATCATCATTGATAGTGTTTATAAACACTATTTTACATCCTTTCCAGTGTTATTCGCTAGTGTGGTGATATATTTCAATAGCATATAGTTCTGATCTATCCATTCTTCTTTATCGTTTCTACATCAGACCATGAACTTAGGTCGAATTCATACTTGCCACTACCGTCTGCCTATTCTTAGAGATTTGTCCTATTTTTGTTGATGCTGAGAAAGCGAAGCACTCTGAAGACAATTTGAAACTGACAGTGAAGCTCAACGTGGACATTGATAGAGAGAGAGAGAGAGAGAATGAACTCGTTGTAGCTATGTGTAGAGCTCTCTTCACGTAGCAGTTACCACCGTCAAAGGCAAGGCACGAAGCTAACCATAACTGTAGCCGAAGCAGAAGAACTTGTCTGGAAATGCACTGTCCGTCGAGCAGGTCTGGAGAGTCTGTTTGCGGAGCTTCTCTGCAATCAAATTTGACGGGGAGCTACAGAGCAGTAATTTGTATATGTAATGTTCTGCTGAACGAGAGAAGGCAAGGGCTCACGACAGGGGAAAGGCACAGGACGACAGAAGGCAGCATGAAAGCCAAACAAGCGGCAGCAGGTCTTAAAGGATAAGCGTGATCTAGTGCATACTGCTCGATCTCCTCGAGAGACACTTCAAGAATCGAAGCCGTAAGGTAAAAGGATAAGCGTGAATGTGCATCTGAGCCTCCAGAGGATAGACGCCTCGTCGAAGCCACTAGGAAGTCCATAGCTATCGCGCAATGCACAGTCCAGGAGCGACGACACCTTTTGCGCAATCTGAGTAAGCTACAGAGAGAGCGAGAAAAGGCACTCGGATAGAACCATAGGTAAATGTGTTTCTCTCGACCACCCTGCTTGGACGGATCGACGTACAGATCAAGTTGATTCTTGGGAACTCTGTGGGCACTGTTATTGCCTATTATCTCTCATCCGAGACAGCGCACCACAACGAGCTTGAATTCTAGTTCCGCTTCCGGCTAGCCATACATACTGCAAACAAAAGGGTGCCGCTCACCAAATGATGAAATCCCCTTGGAATGCGGATGCCATTATAGTCATGAAGCCGTGTGATTAGCTATTATTGGCGAAGAAAGCATGGTTTCTTGCTATATTTGTTGGGCCTTCGATCTCAGGTGGCAGAATCCTAAGTCAGCTGCCATCTGCAGTGTCCAGCCTTTTGCATTTATGACTGCTATTTTTAGTATCGATTGCCTAAAGCAATAGATTTAATCCTCTGGTTATGGACTCTACGCAAAGTTGCAGGATCATTTGACATCACTCATGATGTCAAAACTCTGCTCATGCGAATATGAGAATAGCGCACTCATGAGTGACGATGATGTTCATTGCACTTTGACTAGTCATCTAGTGTTCATAGTACTCTCAGCTAACGAAAAGTGCACCATGCTATTTCTCTGCAATCTCTAGCAGTTCTCACGCCTTGTTTATCAAAAGAGACGAACTGCTTATATAAAGGGGTTATATTGTCTTATCCAAAGGTTTAAAATTGACTATATTTGTGTCCAACTTCTTGAAACCCATAGTGGCAGTCAACGATATTTTTGTACTCTTGTTTTGGCATAACAACCCTCACTTCGAGGGTATCCACATTACAAGAATACTTTGTGAAAGAATCACAACAACCACTTTATTTTGGACCACTCAAGGCACTAAGTGCCGTCTCTTGTACACTCAAGCCATAAAAGAAAAAGTCTTGTGTGTGTATGATTGTGGGATTGGAGGCTAATCTAAGCCCACCCACACGATCTCTCCATGTGTCTAAGCCTACTCTAAGGCTAAATTGGTGTGCAACGGGCTAATCTAAGCCCCCTCCTCTCGCTTCGACTTCTCTTGGTGGTGTACAAGTGCAGGGCTACTCTAAGCCCCCCCCCCTCACCCCAAGAATTCTAAGTGTGGTGTCCAATTGTTCATTTCAAGCTTTGCAATTATTTCGAAGCAGTATTGTTGGCAAATACCTTTGATAGTGTTTCTAAACACTTTATCTTCAAAGCTTGTGCAGTTGGCAAAGACTTTTGTAGTGTTTCTAAACACTTTATCTTCAAAGCTTGTGCGTTTGGCGAAGATTTTGGTAGTGTTTCTAAACACTTTATCTTCAAAGCTTTGTAATGACCAAAAGTGAAGGTAGCTCATCATCTATGGCTAACTTCTTACCCTCTTTCACCCCTATTTTTATGTCTAAGGATGAATGCCTCAATGGACAAAATTACAATCTATGGAAAGATGTCATGCGCACTTATCTCTACACGAATCTCTTGCATGAGGTAGTAGACGGGTCTGACCCCGAACCCACTAGGGATAGCAACTTAGACAATTGGCATGTGTGGAATGTCAAGGACAAAAGAGCTTTAGGTCAGCTGTTACTTGCCTACGATGAACTGACGAAAGGACATATCACTGCCTGCAAGATATCCAAAGATGCTTGGGATACGTTAGCTGCTTTGTATGAAGACAAGACCCCTTCGAAGATATATGCATTAGAGGCCGAGTTTCATAATTTGACCATTAGGCCACACGACACAATTACCAAGGTCATAGCCCAATTTGAGGACTACCAGCATAAATTAGCACTATGTGGTAGGAAGATCTCTAGTGAAGACTTGGCCATTAGGCTTCTTAATAAGTTACCTAAGTCATACGAGACATTTATCACAACTTTGTATAATCGCGGCCAAGTCTTATCTTGGGAAGAGGTTCGTCAACTATTGCTCCTTCATGACTCGCGAGCCAAATCGACTTCCTCACAAGAGTTAGCCATGAAGGCCAAAGGCCCATTCAATAAGGGCAAAACCACAAGTCATTAGGCTAGCAATGGATCTAAGCAAGGATCGCATAATTCATCGAAGAAGTTCACCTGTAATTTCTGTGGAAAATCAGGCCACTTAGAAAAGTTTTGCTATAAAAAGAAACAATCATTGAAGGCTTCTACGTCTAGGCAAGCATCCAAAGGATCCCAACATAGATCCCACTGCTCGAGTGAGGAACTCTTCATCTCCACAGAAGCCAATGCACTAGTGACTTCTACCTCCCCGCACGAGTGGATCTTTGATAGCGAAGCTACCTCTCATATGTGAAAAGACAAGGACTCCTTTTAGGAACTCGAAGAGCATACGGGAGAAGTCTATCTTGGAAACAACAAAAGCTTACCCATCGAAGGAAAAGGGAAAGTTCAAATTTCCAACCATCAGGGGGAATGCAAGTCTTTATCCAATGTTCTTTTTGTCCCAAATTTATGTATGAATCTCCTTTCCATCAAGGCCATTACAGATTAGGACAAACAAGTATGGTTTGATAACACCTCAGTTAAGGTAGTTGATCCCCATACAAAGGATATCATTGCTCAAGGTATTGAAGAAAAGGGCCTCTACAAGCTATCTTGCTTTGTATCAAAAGAATCAACCTCAAGTTTGTGGCACCAGAGATTTGGCCACACTTCTTACTTATCAAAAATCTCTTCATCCCAACTTGTGAAGGGATCGCCAAAGATAGGGCAACTTACTGATGTCTGCCAAGCTTGCACCCAAGGCAAGCAACACAGGGCCCAGTTCCCAAGGAAGCTTCAACACGAGCGAGGAACCCACTAGCCCTTATCCACATGGACTTATGTGGACTGATGAATACCCCATCCCTGAGTGGATCCCTCTACATTTATCTTCTAGTAGATGACCACTCTAGCTATATCTGGGTGTACTTTTTGAAGTCAAAGGCAGACACATTCTCTAAGTTTCAAACTTGGATCAAGGAAGTTGAGAATGAAGCTTCGACTAAAGTTAAAACCATCAGATCAGATGGAGGTGGTGAGTTTATCAATCATGACTTTGATAACTTTCTCAACCAGAAAGGAATCAAAAGACAAGTCACTCAGCCTCATAGTCCATCCCAGAATGGAGTAGCTGAAAGAAAGATACACAATGTGATGGAAATGGCACGAACTATGCTTCATCACAAGGATCTACCCTACAAGTTCTGGGCAGAAGCCGTGCATACTGTTGTTCACATTATTAATCGAGGATTTACAAGTGCATTACACAACAAAACACCCTTTGAAGCCTACTATGGAAGAAAACCAAATGTGAATTACTTTCGAGTCTTTGGTAGTGAAGCTTTTGTCCATGTACCAAAAGAAGATAGAAACAAGTTACAATCAAAGTCCAAGAAACACATATTCATAGGGTATAGTGACCAATCAAAGGCATACCGTCTATATGATATGGAAAACCACTCCATCACCATTTCGAAGGATGTGATCTTCAATGAAGCTTCCTCATACTCAAGAAAAGATTCAAGTACAAGTCTTAGTCCACCTATCTACACTTCAGAGGGGGACTCAGTATTTCCAAGCCCCAACTCAGAAGCAAGTACTTCACAACAACCACGCTGATCTCAAAGGCTTCTTCATAAGCACCAACGCAAACAAAGTCATTATGTTAATTATGTTCTAATGCACCAAATTCAGCAAATTGCCATTCAACTACAAAGAAGCTCAAGGCCAAACAGAGTGGGAAACAGCTATGAAAGAGGAACTTGATGCAATAGCAAAGAACAAGACTTGAACATTAGTTCCCAAACCAACCAACCATCAATTCATAGGAGTCAAGTGGATATACAAAGTCAAATACAAGTCTGATGGCACTCTAGATAAATAAGGCAAGATTAGTCGCTAAAGGATACAAGCAGCAACATGGCATTGACTATGAAGAAACCTTTGCTCCTATTGCAAGATTCACAACCATAAGAATCATCTTAGCACTAAGTGCTCACTTTAAGTGGCCCATTTACCAGATGGACGTCAAAAGTGCATTCCTCAATGGAGATCTTCAAGAAGAAGTATATGTTGAACAACCTGAAGGCTTCAAGATCAAAGGCAAAGAAGATCAAGTCTACAAGCTTCACAAGGCACTTTACGGACTCAAGCAAGCTCCCAGGGCCTGGTATGAAAAGATTCACAAGTTCTTTGAAGACAAGGGATCTCACAGAAGCAATGTTGATGCTAATCTTTATAACTATGAAAAGGACTCTTTAGTAGCCATCATCATTCTCTATGTAGATGACTTGATCTTGACAGGCTCATATGAAGAACGCATCCAGTTTATCATCACACAGCTTCACCTTGAGTACTCTATGATAGATCTTGGATTACTACACTACTTCTTAGGTATGGAAGTTTGGCAAACAAAAGAAGGTATATTCCTATCACAGAAGAAGTACTGCTCTGATCTACTTTCCAGATATAACATGGACCATTGTCGCTTAATTTCTACACCACTTGATCCAAACATCAAGCTTACACTAGAGGACTCATTATCACTTGTGGATGTGCATACCTATCGACAGCTTGTTGGGTCATTACTCTATCTTCCCAACACTAGAACAGATATTGCTTATGTAGTTGGTATACCTCAGTCAGTTTGCATATCAGCCTCGTCAAACTCATTGGGATGCTGCTTAGAGACTACTTCGTTACCTTGCCCTCACCCGACATCATGGTCTTTGGTATAGAGGGGGCATCGAACTCATTGGATATTTCGATTCAGATTGGGCTGGTGATCCTGATTCTCGACGGTCTACTTCTGGGTATATATTCTTGCTTGGCTCAGGACCTATCTCGTGGGCAAGTAAGAAGCAGCCTATAGTCGCTCTATCATCTACCGAGGCCGAGTACCGGGCATCCAACTTTGCAGCATGTGAGGCCATTTGGTTTCGACGTTTATTATATGACATTGGTAATTTGCAGGATACTCCGACATGTATTCACACGGACAGCCAGTGAGCCTTGGCCATTGCCAAGAATCCAGTATTCCACACTCAGACGAAACACATCAAGATCCAGTACCACTTCATCCGTGAGAAGCCCATATCTCAGGAGATTACTCTGGAGTAGTGTACCTCTCAGGAGAACCTGGCGGACATGTTCACGAAGGCTTTACCTCCAGTACCACTTCAATGCTTGGTGGACCTCTGCAGCATTCAGCCGCTCCAAAATGGAGCTGCAGAGGGGGTGTTGACGACATGATTGCTCCTACTTCATCTACATTTGTATCTGCATGAGTGCATCTCCATTTTGTATCCAGGAGGCACTCCATTGCTAGTCTATTTCCATTTTATATTGTATTTCCTTTGTATTTGGGTACCTTGCCATGTGCTTCTACCAGTTGTATTCATTCTCCTTTCAGGAGACTTATCCCACATATGATGTACTTTTGAGAGCCCCTCCCAAATCTATATAAGGAGGGCCTCTCCCCTCATTTGTACTTGTTTAGAAGCTTGAGGAGCCTACTCCATGCTCTTGGCAAGCTCATTTCTAATCCACATGAGTTTACCCATTTCATGGTCTACTCATTTTGTGTCTCAGATATTCTTTGTTTTGTGAGAGTACTTTACTTTTCATTTTGCTTCTGCATGCGTACTCTCTACACAATGCACATATTTTCTTCAACCCATGCACTAACACACTTACCCATCACTCATTATGGGTTACGAGTACTTGGCATGAAAACTATGAAACCCATGTTTGAAAGTTCCAGAAGACATCAAGGTCACAACATCAATACCTATGAAGCAACTCACAATCGACAACTACTCAAAATCAATGTTGACAACCTCTTTTGAGCAATTAGCAATTTTTGAAAGCTCACAAATACTCAAATATGTTGGAATCCAAGGAAGAAGTACATACAAAGGGACTAAAACTTGCAAATGCTAGTAGTGAAAAAATGAAGAACATGACAACCCACCTCGATACATTTGGAAGAAAAACCACTCTTGTTGATACATGATGGACATTATCTCTCAAAGCACTCATGGAACACCCATTCCCCACTACATGGATCTATGAGGGATGACAGACTCAAGAAGGGGGGGAGTGTTGGCACTCAAGGCCAAGCACAAGGTTCTAAACGCGTCAAAAAAGTGGACACACAAGAAGAGGGAGCATGTAGGGATCTCCAAGAAGTATATGTCAAATTTTCAGAAGAAACCCCCATCAAAACAGTGACTTTGATCACTAAAAACCATTTTAAATATCATTTCTCATTTTTCCAAATCCATCTTTTCAAGCCAAGGAGTCCTCAAGCTTGAGGATATTAAAAGTATCAACATACCAATTTTCATAATTTTTAGACTCTAAAAACCATTTTAAATATCATTTCACATTTTTCCAACTTCATCTTTTTCAAGCCAAGGAGTCCTCAAGCTTGAGGATATTATAAGTATCAACGTACCAATTTTCATGATTTTTAGACTCTGTTTGAGCCCCCAAATAAGCACTGGAACCTAATTTTTAACTAGGTTGGACACTAGGTCTTGATAGGGTGAAACCTAGTGAAAAAATATAAAAAGAGCTAGAGAGCTCATTTTTTAGGTTGTCTTGGTAGAGATTGAAGATTTTGTAATAGAGCTCTTTGTAATTGGAAGCTTCCATTGCTCCCATCTTTTTTATCTTGCCTTATGTGTGTGTGTGTTTGTGTGCATGTATGTGCTTGTCACTCACATTCTATTCTAGTAACTGTGGGATGGGGCTTGAAAAATCATAGAGTTGCCTCACCCAACATGGCAATGGATTTTTTGCTTATGTGAATCTAGGTTGGTGACTTTCAGACTCATCCTCTAAAGATGATGCTACCTTCTCTGATGTAGAAGGAATAGGTCTTGGGCTAGATTCATAGTGGATTTCCCCTTTTCTTGATGGTAAAGTGGAAGCTCTCTTTTCCTCCTCACTACATGTGGTTGCTCCTCCTTAAACACCACATTGTGACTCACCATGATCTTCTTAGACTCATGGTCCTAAAGCGTATAAGTCATCTTATCTGCATTGTACCCTAAGAAGATACATTTAATGCTTTTTGGTTTAAGCTTGTTTCTCTCCCTATCTAGAACATGTACATAGCATTCACTTCCAAGTACTTTGAAATGGGAAAGAGATGGTTGTTTACTAGTGTAGGCCTCTTGTGGAGCCCTTCCATCAAGTGCTTTTAAAGAGAAGTTGATTTATGTTGATGAAATATTGCTAGATAGTTCACTTGTGTAAATCTAAAAATTCTTTGGAGAAGTATTCACTTTGGAGAAGTATTCTCCTCCAAGTTCTTTGAAATTGTAGGAACATGAAGAACATTAGATAGTACCTTTGTGATGCTTGTATCTCCAAGCCTTATATCTCCAATATGTTCAATCATGTGTTGAGTATCATCACCTATTTCAACACATCATTTTCCACTTAGTACCTATAGATTAGTGAACAAACTTCATTGGCATGACATATGGTTACTACAACTTGAATCAATGTACCATTTTTTGTCATCTTCACAAGAGCTTCTATACTCATGGCTCATTGCAAGTAGTGTGTCTTTGCTTCCTTCTCTTGAGGTGCTTGCATAGTTGCTTTGGCTCCTCTGATTGCCTCCATTTGGTCTTCCATTCTTCAACCAACAATCACTAGCATAGTGTCCTACTTTACCACAATGATAGCATGTTATACCTTTATGAGAATTGTAGGAGGCTCGGCCTCTTCCTCTACTTCTATCTCGACCTCTTCCTTGTGTGTTGGCATTTGATGCATCCTTGTTGCCTTCCGAATTGTTTTGATTGTAGTTGAAGTTGTTGTGACCTCTTCCTTTTCCTCTTGAGCCTCCTCTTAAGTTCCTTCCTTTACCTCAACCTACATATAACATTTGGTTGTGGCTGTCCTTTCCTTTGGGGCCACCAAAGCTAAGCTCTTCTGTGACAAGATGAGGGATTAGTTGTTCAAAACCTGGGTATGCATCTTTCAAGTTAATGGAAGTTATAAAAGACTTCCATCTTTCATCTTCTCTCAATCCATTGAGAGTATAACACACAAGATCTTTGTCTTCAACCGTTGTGCCAATAGAACCTAAAGCATCACTTAGCTCGTTAATCTTCAAAGTATATTCAGCTATGGATTGACTCAAACTTTTCTTGATTGTGTTCAACTCATTCTTGATTTGAAGTTCCTAGCTTTGGTATTTGTTGAATACATCCTTTCAAGAGCTTCCCAAGCATCCTTAGCTTTTCGGTGGACATAACTTGATTGACTTGAGGTTGAGCATCATCACCGCTCACAATACCTCAAAAGCCTTTGCCCATTAGGTAGTTGGACATTCTAAAATTCCACATGGGATAGTTATCCTTATCCAATTTCTCTACTTGTTGACCCAATTCATCCATTGAAGACTATCAAAAACTTTGAGAGTTACCTCGAATAGTTATATTGTCCTTTGCTTACACACATCATTCACATTGGTAAGTATATTTATCATTTTCACGTCATCTGCAACATTAGCTTGCATTGACACATCAACTTCTTGCATATAGTTTTTATTTACATACGGTTCTACCATCACATCTTGAAGAATTGCACCTCCACCATTTGTATTTCCGACACATTCATCTTGAGTTGCATCAGAACTTAGTTCAATAATTACATCCTTTTGAGCCAAAGATTCCATACCTAGAGAATACGCCATTGAATGAGACTATTAATAGCGGTACTCATTCATGTATGAGTTGTTTCTCAGTTGGATCGTGGGTACTTTGTGAATTGGTTTTTCATCATGATCATTTCTTGAATATAGTAATCTACTTCTAACATATTATTTTCATGTAATTAGTTCTCGTGAGTGATATTAGATAAAGTAAACTTATCTATTTGCCTTTATCATCGTCAATTCAGTGGCCTCATGACATTATGTACTATGGCATTATTCTATTTAGTGGTGCCTTCTCCTAAAGAAAATATGGCATGGTAAGGGACCAAATTTAGATCAGTGCAAAATCTTTGGATGTCTTGCTTATGTTTACATACCATCAAAGAAAATTATTCACAGTGTCAAGAGATGTTACATTTGATGAACAACACTCATGGTATCAAGATAGAGGTAAAGTTCCTCTCTCATATAATTATGAATCTGATTTTCCTCTTTTTCCTAAAAGCATCGTGCATATTCAAGAACAAGATAGTGATATTGAAGAAATTTTTTGCCAATCTACAATAATGAAAAGGACCAACTATGCAATTTTGGTTAGGAAGTCCTTTTCCCTTACTATCCTAAAAGTAAAATGAGTAAAAATATTAGGACAAATAGGAATTGCTTTGGGTCTTTGTTGAGCCCATCCAAGTCATATTGATCAAAGTCAACATGATCAAAGTCAACATGATCAAAGTCAACATTATCAAAGTCAACATGGTCAAAGTCAAAGTGTTCAAAGTTCAGTTGTCAAGGTGCACAATGTCTGGAAGGTTCAAGTGAACGCTCCCTTAGGTACACATTTGAAGAATTGAAGGGCAAAATGTGAAGTCATGTGAAGAGGAAGCATATGCAAAAGTGAAAGTATGGCCCCACCATTTAAATTTTTGTTATTGTCCTAAAGTCACTACAGGACAAAACAAGGATTCATTGGCTGTGCAATTTTTGAGACAATCTTGGGACATAAAAGCGAGCACCAAGATATGCTATAAGTTATGAGCGTACGTAAACCGACACTCAACTCAAGGCATGCATTATTCTTGGTTAGACTAAGCAAGGTCATAGTCTACACTAGGAGAGAGAAGAGCAAGAGACATATAGAGAGTGTGCGATGCAGAGAAGCAAGTGCACAGTGTGCAAGAAGTGTGACTTAGGTGTGTGTAGAGGAGTGCTAAGCAAGGCAATCAAAGGTCACAAGGTCCCATTGAAGCTGTGTGCGCATCAACAGAAGGTGTCCATCCCTCCCCCTATTGGAAACTTGAGTGCAAGGCGTGCACAAGTGCAAGCTCTTGGAGAAGGTGGAGGTCTAGTGCAGAAAAGGTCGATGGCAAAAAGAACATTGGGTATTTTGTAACTTTGTTGATTGTGTACTCTTTGGGATTTCGCACAGAGAGTATTTGGATTGTGTTGTACATCATTATTGTACTTCTCTCTTTATAATCAATCTACAAAAGCTTTTAATGTCTGTATCTTTCTTCTTACCCGTTTTCCTTCTCCTACAAACACTCATGTCCCTTTCTGCACAAGAATCCCCCAACAAAATTTGGCATGCCTAGTGGACCACAAGGAGGCTTGAGCATAGGAGAAGCAATATTTGCAAAGTGTAGTGCAAGGGTACCGACAGTACCGTAATGGCTTAAGAGGTAATCTTTCTTCCATTGGAATTCTCTTAACCTAAGAGGAGAATGAACAGCTCATGACCGCAACCTAGTCTCAAACCTTGAGGGTCCCTTGCAAAGCAACAAGAAGGAAGGTTATTCGAAGATCAACCAGTCCAGTGTCATCGACATCATCAGTAAAGAATATGGCAGCTCAAGTAGATTTGGAAACTTTACTTTCTAGATTGAATATCAAATTTCCATCCTTCCAAGGATTAACACAAGAAGACCCATATGAGCACATTAGGATATTTTTAGCCTTATGTAAGACAAGGGGTCTGATGGGAAGAGAAGATGCATTTTTTATCTGTTTCCCTACAACATTAGAAGGGCTAGCAGACAAATGGTTTGGTCAGTTTACCGACAACCATTTCACCACATGAGACTTGATGAAGGAAGCATTTAGGACACAGTTCGAACAAGGGAACACAACTGAAAACATTATTGAAGAATTAGAAAATTTAAGACTAGGTCCTAGGGAGACCTTCCTAGAATTTGTTACTAGAGCCATGGCATTAATGGCCAAACTGCCAGACCCTCCCCATGATTTTTATATCAAGAAGTGGTTGGTTAAACCACTTCCCATATCAACACAATGTAAAATAAAGGAGTTGGTTTTACCGAGAGCAACAATAGAAGAATTTATTAATGCAGCCACAAGATTGGATCAAATAAGGCATCAATATGGGACAAGCTCTTCCAATTTATCATATCCTGCAGAACCTCAAGACCCAGTAATTTAGCTAAGGAAAGAACTTGAGAGCTTAAAAATGAATAAACCCCACAAAGGGGAGGAGAGTGTAGTGACTCAACTAAGGCGAGAAATTGAGGCATTGAAGCTACAAAAAGAAGAGGAAGCTCAAGTAGAAGAGCTGGCTCAACTTTGACAGGAGTTACACGAACTCAGGGGAGGTGGCATCAAAAGTGGATTATGGTGCACCATGTGCAGCAAGCAGGTTCACGTGGTAAGTGAGTGTCCACTTTTAAGTGTAACTTGCCAGTTATGCAGGAAAGCTGGGCATGAGGCCCAAGAATGTCACTCAAGAGGGATGCCTGCACAACCATACTGGGGACAAGGAGGAGCTCAACCATCAACCAATGTGATGGCATCAACACCCAATCTAGGTAATAATTACAACCCGAGACATAGGGATAACTTTGGAAATGGGCCAAGGAGGCCAATTATTTGTTTTATATGTGGTGGGCATTACCAAAGTAGGTGTACTCTACCAGAAAATGCCCCCCCTACAGGAATTGCCCAAAGGTCAGGGACCATTATACCAATTGTTGTCCTAAGAACCATGCATCTTCATCTTGGCCACACATTCAAATGATTTCTGCGTGCAAAGAAGAAGTTGTAGAATAAGTCTATGTGCCATCTCCATCTACTAGAGTGGTGCAGTTAGAAGAACTTGAATCTTTTGTGGTGCAGACAAGAAGCAAGGGGAAGGTTCAATTAGAAATAGGTCAAGAACTAAGGATTAATTGACTGAATAAAGACAAAGAGACATCTGAAGACAAAGCCAACACATGTGCAAATACAAGGCAAAAAGAAGATCTCATAAGTACTAGTAATGCCATTGGACATGCATTCAACAGGGATCATGAGGAGTTTGATAAGTCAAATAGAGCCCATGCTCTCAAGGAATCGGAAGCTTCAAGACTACTCAAATCCATGAAAAAGGAGATCAATATTTTTTATTTAATAAAGATGGATGGGAAGTTCAGGTTAGAACTCTTGTAGATAATTGATGAGGCTTCCACAACAAGTTTAGTGGCAAAGACTGTTGTTATGCATAAAGATAGAATTGTAGGGGAAGCCCCCATCACATATTATAAGAGTCCTCGGCTAAGGATCACTATCAGAAGACATGAGTTTCAAGGAGTTATTGTAGATGGTGATTTTGGAATTAACTCAATGCCTGAACATACCATGAAAAAGATTGGACTACAACCTTCAAGACCTGCCAACTTCACTATAACATTGGCAGACCAAAGCATAGTAAGGCCTATGGGAGTGGTCCTTGGAGTCCCAATCGAGATACAAGGTACCATCTTTAACTTGGACTTTGTTGACTTAAATCTTCCATAGGTAGAAGGAAGTTTTCCCCTGTTGATTGGGAGACCTTGGTTAAGGCATGTCAATGTGCTACATGACTAGGGTAAGGACACAATGTGGGTAAAGCAAGAGCGAAAAGAGTTGTAGCATATATTTTTAGAAGAAGGACTAGAAAATCAAAGACATACCAACATGATGTAGACAATTGGTATTTGTATGAAAGAAGAATTGTTGGACAACCCAGAAGCAGATCTATATGAAGAAGCAAATTTATATGAAGAAGAAAACATGTTGGCTTGGCTCCATGCAGAAGACCCATCTTCTTTCTATGGAATTTTTCCAAACCACACAAGGAGAGAGGAAGTCTATGAAGGAAAAGAGAACATAATTCAGGTTATGGATTCGATTGCAATAGTCTCAGCCAAAGGCCATAGAAGAGAGAAGAAAAGAAAAGCTCTTAAGTGCAACAGTGATGAAGCTACTTCAAGCCCTATATCTGCTACACTTATGTGTTCCTCAAGTAGCTTTGATGTGAACCTTTTCCCTATACATGGGCATTTTTTACTGTAGTGTTGGATAGAGGTTTTTTCCCCATGTTACCACATACTTGATACTCTCATATGTGGTGGTACTTTGTACTTAGGATGTTATTCAGCTCTTACTTCAGTTCACTTCATCATCAATAGAGAGAGCTATTCCAGCCATCATCTTCTCCATATGTCTTGCTACGTTTGTGCTCCTTGTGTGTGCTTCTTGTGTGTCTCTAGCACTTCTACACACACCCAACAGTGGTATCAGAGCAGGTTGAGCTTCTTCTCAAGTTTTGATTTTTCATGTCTTGGTGCACGTGCACTTTTAACAGTGCAAATTGACTTCCGAACATAGAACAATGAATTTCAATAGTCAAGAAGTAGTTCCACTGATTGCACTTGGGTTTTACCCCCATTTTGAAGTCATCCGTGCAGACAAAATTGCCATCGGAGTTATGGTTTGTGAGCTGAAATTTCAGCATTCATTTCAGCTTTCATCGAAGTGAAGAATTTATCACATTCTTGTTCTTTTGTGAAATGGCGGTCAACAATGACTTGTTTGGCATGCTTCAAGCTGAAGGTAAGCTTGATGGGACCAACTATCCGATGTGGTCTTACATGATGAAGCATGTTCTTGTTGCTAAACAACTTTGGAACATAGTGGCAGATGTAGATAAAAAACCTACAGGTTCTTCTACTTCACAGTCTACTGTCACAGATGGAGCTTCTTCTTCAAGTATAGTGGTTTCTCCTTCTCCACCTACACAGAAGCAGCTTAGATGGGATGGAAAAGATGCTCAAGCTCATGCTTTGATTGTATTTTCAGTGAAGCATCATATAGTTCCACACATTCGATCATGTTCTACATCGAGACAGGCATGGGACACTCTTGCTTCTTTGTATGCCATGCGTAATGAAGCACGTGTTGCATACTTGAGGAAGCAACTTGAGGATGTATGTATGGCTGAAAATGAGTCGGTGGATGTGTATGTGACACGCATCAAGGACTTGAAAGAGCAATTGGCAAACATAGATGAGATCATTCCGGATGCATCACTCATTTCTACATTGTTGAAAGGATTATCAGAATCTTTTCAAGCTTTGCTACTACACTCTATTTGGTTGCAAAAGGGAATCTCAATATGTATGCATTTGATGAGGTTGTGTCTCTTCTTTTGTAGGAAGAGCAATCTAGAGTGAATAGGAGTGGTCTGATTGAGGGAACGCAAGCACTTGCTATCTCTCAAAAGGGGAAAAGCAAGTAGATTCAGCTTTGGGTTCATCAAAACCAAAGCCTCAAGCTTCCTCTTCCACTCATTCCTCTAATGATGGTGATTTGCAAAAGAAGAAGAGATGCAAGTATTGTTGGAAGGTTGTTCATACTATTGATGAGTGTAGAAATCTTGCTAAACGCAATGAAAAGAAGAAGGAATCTGGCATGTCTATTGCTGAAAATTCAGCAAATGTAAAGAATGATGAAGCTAACATGGCTCAAGATTTTTGGGCATGTGTTGTTACATGTCATTATGATGCTTCTTTGCATTCTAAATGTATGGTTGTGAGTGAGGATGATTCGGATTGGTTCTTTGATAATGGTTTTGATCACTTGAACTTCAATAGTTTGCTTTACTTGCAAAAGAAGGACATGGTTATTGGTTTGACTACACTTGAGTCCATTGAAAAGCATGCATGTGAAGGTTGCATTCTTGGAAAAATGCATCGTGCTTGTTTTCCAAAAGATAGTCACACACACACTACAAGAAAATTGCAACTTTTTCATAGTGATGTATGTGGTCCGGTCAAGACTCCATCTTTTGGGAAGCATGTATATTTTGTTACCTTCATTGATGATGCTACTCACCATACATGGGTGTATCCTATGAAAGCAAAGAATGAGGTATTTTGTTGCTTCAAAGCATTTTTAGCTATAGCTGAAATTTTTTCTTCACAAAAGCTTTTGACTCTACGCACGGATCGTGGTGGTGAATACATCTCACATGAGTTTAATGCTTTTCTTCATGAAAGAGGTATTTCACACCAATGTACGGTGCCATATACACCTCAGCAAAATGGTGTTGCCGAGTGTAAAACTAGAATTCTACTTGAAATGGCACGATGTATGGTTAAACATCTTCCTAATAAGTTTTGGATGGAAGCGGTCATGTGTGCAAACTATGTGTTGAATCCCTACCCTACAAAAGCATTAAGAATCATCTCATGACAAGGCAAAGAAATGTATATTTGTTGGTTATAGTGCTGAAAGTAACGGATATCGTTTGTATCATCCATTGACGAGCACAATTATTGTGAGTCAAGATGTGGTATTTGCTGAAAATTCAGTTTTCCCTCTACTTGAATGCAAAAAATAGCCGATAGTCAGCTCACAAGATGTGTTCGATACACTCATGCATTTGTTCCAAAATGGTGCGCTTGACTATGGCCATGTAGACCAGCCAACTGAGGCTCAAAGGGCTGAAAAATTCCCAAAAAATCGTGCTGAAAATGTAGAGAATTTCCCACCAAACATGGCTGAAATTTTTCAGCCAAAAATTGTCAAAACTGTTGGAAATTTCCAGCCACTTATGGCTGAACATTTACGTCAAAATATGGCTGACAATGAGCATGAAATTCAACCCATGCATGATGTACATATTGAAGATGTTTTACATAATGAACACATGTCTATCAAGAGTGCACAAACTATGCCAAAGTGGTTGAAACAAACTTTGCAGGATAGCAAATTGAGTGCACCTTTACTTGGTAGAACAAGATCAAGCTCTCACCATGTATCAAGTAATTTTGTGGATTATTCTCTTATTGCTACAACATGTAATGAAGAGCCACTTTCTTTTGAAGATGCATGTGACGATCCACAATGGATGAGTGCTATGCAATCAGAAATGGATTCCATACATAGGAATGGTACTTGGGAGTTATGTGAATTGCCAAAAGGAAAGAATGTCATTGGTACAAAGTGGGTTTATAAGATCAAGAGAAAATATGATGGTAGCATTGATCGCTACAAAGCTA
Source organism: Ceratopteris richardii (assembly GCA_020310875.1). NCBI lineage: Eukaryota > Viridiplantae > Streptophyta > Polypodiopsida > Polypodiales > Pteridaceae > Ceratopteris > Ceratopteris richardii. Next base: position 66,927,514 of record CM035424.1, read on the forward strand.
GATTGGTTGCCAAAGGATATGCACAACAATATGGCATTGATTATGAGGAAACATTTGCACCTAGTCCATGCATGACTACCATTCGTACGGTGGTTGCATTGGCTGCCCATCGAGGTTGGAAAGTGCATCAGTTGCACATAAAAACAACCTTCTTGAATGGTGATTTGCAAGAAGAGGTTTATGTGAAGAAACCTCCTGGATTTGCTATGAAAGGGAAAAAGCATATGGTTTGTCACTTGCGTAAAGCCTTGTATGGTCTTAAGCAAGCTCCATGTGCATGGTATGACAAAATCCATAAGCACTTGGTTGCTCTTGGCTTCACATGTAGTCTGATTGAAAGCACACTCTATGTACACAAAAATGGGGCTGATCTTATAGTGCTTGTTCTTTATGTCGATGACATACTCTTGATTGGGTCATGTGATGCAAAACTTGACATTCTTATGGCTGATTTGCAACATACTTTTGATGTCACTTGTCTTGGTCTTTTGAGTTACTACCTTGGCATCCAGTTTGTATTCGTTGAGGGGGGAATTGTTATGCATTAAGCAAAGTATGTTGAAAAATTACTTCAACGTTTTGACTTTGAGGATTGCAAGCCAGTTTCCACACTAGTTGAGACAGAATCCAGGTTCTCAGCTGAGGATTTCAGTGATGCATTTGACACTTCTCTTTATCAACAAGTTGTGGGATGTCTTATATATGCATGCAACACAAGGCCGGATATACAATATGTAGTTTTCCAGTTGAGTCGATTCATGCATAGCCCTAGCACTAAGCATTGGCAAGCGGTGAAACGTGTGTTTAGATATCTCTGAGGCACTTTGAGCTTAGGTCTCTTTTATGGCAGAGATGTTTGTTAGTCGTTAAACTCCCGACTTCAGACTCAAAACACTTTCAAAAGTCGGACGTTCCCGAACCCTTCGATCTTTACTCTTCCATATTCAGGTAAATCAATTGGCAATACCGAAATAATTAATATTAAGCTACCTCTTAGCCACGTGGGTTCTTGGGAGTGGTAGGGGTCTGTTAGACAGAGGCCCTGTACTATTTTCCCAACTTCTTACACACTCATGATTGCTCTATCGCGTCTTAGCTCAGTACTTGACTCTGAATACTGATAACTGTTCAGCGTACTGGGACTTAGAACTTCCGGACTGGACCTGCTATAGCAACAGAGCAGTCGTCCGGTTCTGACTTATAACTAATAGAATACTCAACTTCATTAACCGAATGCCACTCAATATGCACTTCTTCGTGACAGATAGGTATACCGAACAATAACACAACAGACAGCTATACTCGAAGGTATGCAAACTTTACCGTATGCCAAACTCAAGCAACAAGTTCCTACCAATAGTCGAATCATCACAAACTTATCATTGTTTCCATTCGCGTACAGACCATTACCGATACGAGTCCTTCCTGGGATCGGAATCAACAGTGAACGCAGACTATTGTATCGAACCTGGTCACTTAACAAAAAAATGCTAACACGTAAATAGTTCGCTTCGACCTTACACAGTCCCTTGTTCAATAGAAGACTGATAAACAACACTTATTCCGTGATAAAATCCAGAACCGCATATAACTATCACCAAACAGATTCACAACACAAGACTACCGAATCGTAACTCTGCACTACAGGGAGAATAGTAGAATAGACAGATACGAACAGAACAGAACAGAGCTCAATCTTCTCATCGACACATCACACACAGGTTCAAACAGTATGCTCACAATTCCCCAAAACGGGCTCTCGACCATTCTTTTCTCATTGCCTTATATAGAAGATTTGTTACAAGGGTGCGCGAATCTTTAGTTACACGCGTATTTCCAAAAGGTTCTTTTACATTTAAGATGCCTGTCATAGTACATTTGTTCTTTTTCGGCGGCCGTCTAACACTGGCACGCACGGTGGACTCGAACCCGCAGGTTCCTATGGTTCTGCTACGAGACCTTCTAAATACATGCTTCGGGCGAGCCTAAACGTTCGGGTAATTTTCTTTTTAATGGTTTCTATCATCTGAACTAGAGTAGTCGGTTCTAATAACTGAGCGTCCGTTCTAACGGAGCTAAGAGCTATGGCTTGGGTTAACAGAATTTCGGCGTGGGTCTGTAAGAAGGCCTCTTGTAAATAAAACTCATTGGATAATGCAGCGTCCCGGGATGTCTTTATTTCGGTGACTTTCTTCTACATATCAGTGACTCGATCCTTCTGATTTCGCAACTGGTTATCTAGTCGCTCGAGTTGCTGGTTCTGAAATTCGATAGTTTTGTAGTATGCATCTCGTTCTTTGCGAGCATTTGCTAGATCCTTTTGGTATTTGGCTTCCCTGGTTAATTGGCGTCTCAGCATATTGTTTGCCTCGTCCAAGCATTCCTGGGCTCTTCGTAGCTCGTCTTCTACTTGTTTTGCTTCTCGCTGTTGTTCTTGATTTTTCTGGGTTATCTCCTGCAGTTGTGCTTTCGTTTCTTCGACCAATTCTTCGAGGGATGTGCTGATATCTTCCTTTTCCTGTAGCGCGATCTTCAGTTTCCTGATTTCTTCTTGGGCTGCGTTCAATAGTTGGTCTTTGGCGGCAAGTTGCTCCAATGCGTCATTCCGTTGCTGTATCAGTGCCTGTTGTGCCGAAACTTGTCCTTGGAGATCTGCTAATTGCGTCTGTAATTGATGATTCTCTACTTTTACGGCGTCGACTTCTTCTTGGAGAGGGATGATGTCGGCTTCCGGTAGGTCGACTTTGTGCTGCAGGTCTTGACGAATCGTATTTGTGACCTCGCTAAGTTGCACTGGAAGTTGCTGAGAAAGGGAAATAAGCATTTGTCCCATGGAAGCAAGCTCGGAAAAGACCGGAACGGAGGGAAGGAGAAGGGGGTGTTGTGGTTGCGCAGAGGTTTGGGTGTGGATCTGGGGGGATGTCGGGGGTGAATAATTGAGGGAGGATGAAGAGGATTCGGAAATTGGCGAGGGAAGAGGGTTGACTGGTGGGGATCTAGGAACAGTAGATTCAGTATTGTTTACCTGATTGATGGGTTAGTGTTCACCTGCAGTGTGGGTGATGGTGGATTCGACGGCCTTCAGCAGGGTGTTGAGTGCTTCGTCAGCAACTTGCTGCTCGTCGTTCTGTCGCTCTGATGCTTCTTCGGTTTGTTTCTGTTTTCGTTTGATTCTGCTGGTCGTGTTGGTTGGCCGATGATTCGTTGTGTATGGAAGTGGTTGTGTCGTGGAAGGTTTCTTCTTGTTCCTCGTTTTCTTTATCGGTGTCCTGATTCTTTCCGGCGGACCCTTGTGCTTCGCTTTCTGATGAGCTGATTCTGATTCTTTTGCGGCGGAATAACTGGTTTATTTCTTCGTCTGCTTCTTCATTGTCTTCGAGTGGTTGTACTGATTCTTCATGCCTTAGAACCGGTCCTTGGGGTGGTGGTTGTGCGGCAAGGATGGCTGGGAAGAGGAATGATATGATATGGGGAAGGCGAGAGCGCGGGGTGGTTCCCTTTCTGACTTGCTTCATTATAGCTACACACTCTTTATGAATTCTATGGAAAAAGTACGAGGCGAAGTTCACGGGTTCTCGGGTAGCTAAATCTAAGGCGGAATAGAAGGGGCGGGAGATACCGTAGGTTCGTTTCTGAAGGTTGAGGATGGCGACTAGAAATTGCAGAGCAGATCTTTCGGGTTCGGGGCGGCAGAGAATGGCGTATTCGTTGGACGAAGATCGGGGAAACAGTTCGGTCATGCGGGTGAGGGGGATACTAGGGCCATTTTCTCGGCCTTGCGGGGAGAGGCGGAAGGCTTCAGAGAATGCTTGGAAGGTGATGACGGTTCGCAAAGGTAGCGAGGGGAAGACCCATTGGCGTTCGGTGGCGGGGGACTGGGCAATGGCAGAGATGATTTGCGCGAAGAAGGGATGGGCTTTCACTGAGTGCCAGGGCAACTCAGCGAAGTAGGCCAACCCTCTGCAACGCAGGTATTCACCTACCTCGGTAGGGATACCATCACGGAAGGCAGCATAATTGGCTATTGCTTCCATGGCGTTTGCTGATACAGACGATGAACACGAATACAGAACGCGAGAGGTCACACAGAACACTAACACTCAATACAGTAGCGATTTTTGCCAAAAGGGTTAAGTAGGAACAACATGGTGGGGAGGGAAAAGGGGGTGGGTATCATTGTGCAGTGCGGGAATGATACGGTTTGCATGCTGGCATGCGTGCTTGAGTGACTGGTAAGGGGGCGGCTGGTAACATAAAGATTTTACAAAACACGGCTATTTATAAAAAGGGAGAAAAAAGAAAAAAGAAAAAGATTACACAAAACGCGGCCCACCGCCGAATAATTTAATGCGGACTAGTAGCGTGATGATACGGTCGCAACTTCAACCCATTGATTACTTTTGGAAGTGGATTTCCGGTCAATGTAATCAACCGAAAAGTTGCCGGACCGATTTGTTCTGAGATCTTGAAAGGGCCGAACCATCGTAGTTTGAACTTTCCTGCTGCTCTATCCGACTTTGCGTTATAGAAGAGTACAAGCTGACCTACCGAAAAGATTGGAGTCTTCAAATATCGATCGTGTGTCTTGGCTTGCCTTAGTTGTACTTCGCGCATGGTTAAAAAGCTGAGCCATCGGTGCTCATCAAGTTCTCTGAGTGCGTCCATTCGTGTTGTCAGCGAATCTTCCGGTAGCATCTTTGGAGTAATTGCTACACGCAGACTTGGGATGACTACTTCCATGGGTGCTATTGCTTCTAAGCCATAAGCTAGTTTGAAAGGTGTCAATCCTGTTTTTACCTTATAGGTAGTTCGGTATGCCCATAATACTGCTGGTAGTAGTTGATCCCATCTTTCCGGTGCTTCCATGATCAGTTTCCTGAGGATATTCAACAGAGATTTGTTTGTACTTTCGGCCAAACCATTGGCACGAGGATAATAAGGAGAACTAAATTTATGTGTGACCTGGAACGAATGTGTAAGTGCCTTCATTAAATTGTTTACAAAATGAGTGCCTTGATCTGAGACAATTTCCAGTGGTAAGCCAAAACGTGGAAAGACATCATTCAGCAGACATTTTGCTACTGCAACCGTTGTAGCAGACCGTAAAGACCAAGCTTCTACCCATCTCGTTGCGTAGTCTGTACAGGCTAGTATGTATATGTTGTTACTGAAGACTGCTGGAGGTGTGATCGGACCGATAAAATCTAATCCCCATTTCTGAAATGGTTCTAATGGCATGACTGGCTGCAAGGGAAAGAAGTGTCGTTGCAGCGGTTGTCCAGACCTTTGACAGTTATCGCAGTGTTTGACAAATTGGGCCACATCTCTGTATATCGTTGGCCACCAGAGACCTCCTTGCAGAATTTTTCGGTGAGTCAAATCTGTGGCAAAGTGACCACCAGTAGGGGTCGAGTGAGCCATCGTGATGACTGAGTTAATTTCATGTGGAGGAACACAGCGAAGTAGGATTCCGATGTGATCTACATAATATAGTTCTCCAGCAACTAACCGGAATCGGCGGCTAAAGACTGCAATTTTCCTTCGGACTGCCTTGGCTGTCTGGGATGGAAAGCATCCTTCGGTGAGAAAAGTTAGAATCTGATCATAATATGTAGGTGGTGCTTGTGATTCGGCAGTCTCATCGGGCAGTGGTTTAGAACTATATATCGCTAGAGTCATGTCATCTATGCCTATCGGAGCTTCACCGGAATCTAGGCGAGATAAAAAATCTGCTAAGGCATGTGCATTTCCGGGTCGGTGGATGACTTCATAGTCGAATTCCTGCAAGAGTAGCACCCATCGTGCTAATCGTCCGCCTAAATGCTGCTGTCTTACTAGATAGACGAGGGCAACATGATCCACATGGAAGGTGAATTTCCGGCCTAGTAGATAATGTCTAAACTTTTTGATGGAGTAAATTAATCCTAGACATTCTCTTTCGGTGGTAGAATAGTTCTTCTCTGCAGGTGCAAGCCTTCTGCTGGCATAATAAACAGGGCGAAACCACTTATGTGTTTGCTGCATCAGAATACTGCCAATCGCAATATCTGAAGCGTCGACAAAAACATGGAATGGATTGTCCCAGTCCGGTGGTTGTAAGATTGGGGCCTGCGTCAATAAATACTTGAGTCGATCAAATGTAGTTTGGCATTCTTGAGTCCATTCGAACTGTCGGGGAGTTTTTGTGATTAGCCTGTCAGTGGTACAGCCAGATGAGCAAGCCACCGTAAGTTTCTGCCGTGCCACCGTACTTGACCCATAAAACGCATTACTTCTTTTGGAGTGGCGGGTACCGGGGCTTCTAAAATTGCTGAAATCTTATCTGGATCTACTCGGATACCTTGTGCAGATACAATATGACCAAGTAGTTTGCCACACGAAACCGCAAACACAGATTTGTTTGGGTTAAGACAGAGTCTGTACTTTCGGCACTTTTGAAAACAGCATCGTAGATAAAGCAAATGTGCCATCATCTTACCAAAAATCAAGAAGTCATCGAGATATACTTGCATAAATGAAGTGAGATAAGGAGAGAAAATCTCCTGCATACATCGCTGAAATGTGCTTGGTGCATTTCTCAATCCGAACCACATTACAGTGCAAGCAAAGACACCCCAGTTGGTAATGAATGCAGTTTTTGGTATATCCTCTTCGGCATTCTAACCTGATTGTAACCGCTGTATCCGTCTAAGAATGAATACATTTCGTGACCTGCTACCCTATCAAGCATGGTATCCAAAAAGGGGATCGGGAAAGGATCTGGTACTGTTGCTGCGTTTAATTTCCGGTAGTCTACACAGATTCGCAGTTGCTTATTTTTCTTTGGCACAATCACAATTGGTGAAATCCATTCAGCATGTTCTACTGGTACGATGAATCCGACTTTTAATAATTTATCAAGTTCGGCTTTTACCTGTGATGCATAATTGGGATTCATCTGGTAGCTGGGTTGTTTGTTCGGTTTAGCTTCAGGCTTCAACATGACTCTATGCTGATAGATGCGCGGATCTAATCCTTTCATATCTTTGTAATCCCATGCAAAGACGTCTGAGAATTCGCGAAGTAGTTGAATCAAATCAGCTTTAAATGTTTCCGGTAAGTTTTGCCTTATCTTTACAGGTCGCGGATGCTCTTCGTCTCCTAGATTGTACGTGGTCAACTGGTCTTCGGGGACATAAAACTGTTGAGGTTTCTCTGTATCGTCTGTTGACTTGAACAGTGGTTGTAATTCATCGTCATGTGTTGAGACAGTATCTTCCTGCTTAGCTTTTTCGGTGATAGGTACAATTGTACAAACTGAAGTGTTCCAGTTATCTATAACGGACTGTAGATCAATAGTCCCTAAGGACATTAAATCAGCGTTATTCTTCAGAAATTCCTCTTCTTCATCATCTGATAGTCCATCTAACATGTGGACTAGTTCAGCAAAATATGGTCTGGCGTGAAGTTCACAAGGTTGTATAGCATCTAATTTTACCACATATCTACGTTTGGCATCTTTGAATGTAAGCTCTTGTGCAGACCAGTCCTGTATTACCTTCGCATGCTTCAGCCAAGGTCGGCCGAAAAGAAGGTTGTAATCCAAAGTGGATTCTGGCAGATCTAGTATAACAAAGGTCATTTTGAAGGTCGTACCTTGTAAAGTAATGGGTACATTCCGCACAAGTCCTACGGGATGGACTCTAGATTGATCTGCCATTCTGACAAAAAATTGAACTGGTTCGATTTCGGTCCATCCTAACCTTTTGCATAATGCCACGGTCGCAATGTTTACACCAGAGCCTCCATCAATTAATACCTGCGTAATCTTATGATTCTTATACCATACTGTAATCAAGGGAACTGAATGATCAACCGTAGAATCAGGTTCCGGTTGAACTACTGCTGTCGCCGGAATACAAGAAGGCGTCGGACTGAACTGTTGCTGGAACTGTTGTCGAATCCCAGGTACTAGTGCCAGAAGTTGGCCTAGAGGCAGGGTGATAGATGCCTTTGATAAAATTTCCCAGGCCTGTTGAGATTGGTTGTCCTTCTCCTTTGAACTTGAGGTCTCTGCCGATGCAGAAGTATCTGCTAGCATGTCTACTGCTGATGATGGCTCCGCTGCTGCTTCCTTTTGTTGTGTTCCTTCCTTTGTCGACGAAGCCTGGGTCATCAGAATTGGTTCTGGGAACACTGGTGGTTCTGTTGCGGTCCAGTGACTAGCCTTGTTATACATCCTATATTGTTCTCGTATCCCTGGTTCGAATATTTCTGCTGCCAACTGCAGTTGTTTACCGGATCGGGTCTGGACTATAGCAGTCTGTGTTTCTACTGGTGTGATTTGGACCATGTTGGCCATTGGGTTTTGTCGTTCCTTCTTCCTTTGATCATACTCAGCTGCATCTTTGCAAAATCTTCTAATGTGTCCAAATTCACCACAAAAATGACAGCGTGGTGGTGGTAAATTGGGATTTTCTAGTGGTGGTCCGTTCTGCCAGCGGTTTGCATTATAATTGTTGTTCCTCTGTCCTCGGTAGTTCCGATATCCTTGCGGTTGATTGTTTCTTAGTTGTGGAGGTACATAGTGATTCGCTGGCTGTCCATGTTCTTGAATAACTGCATTGACCGTTGCTATTCACTGTACTCTGGCGTTGTAGACACAGTTTCCGGTGGTGTGTCCGGCAGTGTTGTAGATAGCGTAGAACGTTTGATTTAGTGCACAATTGGCACTAGTATGATCTGAATTTTTGCATGTGATGTAGTATACTTGTCTGGTTATATCTTCAGCCATATTTTTGTTTGTTTTTAACCACTCCAAGTCTTCTGTAAATCCACCGACTTTGGATTCCACTTGCAGAGCCATTGCAATGACTGCATCCAGCGTCATCGCTCCGACACATCTTATGATCATGATCTGCTTCAGTTGTGGGGTTAAGCCATTGATGAACCACTGAGTGATGACATCATCAGGTAAGTTAGCGTGGGTCTGTGGTATCTGCCGCAAGTGTGTTCGAAAAAGTGTAGCATACTCCTGGACAGTCTGATTTGCCTTTTGATGGTTGTTTTGTAAATAATCAAAGATTTCGGCGGGATTCTTCTTTAGCCTGAATCGTTGCAGAAAAGCATCTCGTACTGCGTCATAGGTACCGAAATGATTAATATCGTATTCCGTAAGCCATCTGGCTGCTTCATTGACCAGTGTAGATTGAAAAACAATGGCCTTATACTCCTGATCCGGTGGATGGTTAAGAACTGCATAACTTATCTCGAAAGTGCGTACGTGAGCATCCGGATCATCTCCTGGGAATCCACCAAATTTCGTGTATGTTACTCCTGTTGGAGGCGGCCTTGGTTGACATAACTGTTGTTGCTGTTGTTGTTCGTTCATTGTGAGTGTATTAGGCCTTCCTTCTGTATCTCGAGGTTGATCGGTTGAACTATCGGAACTTGTATCGCTGGATGGTGTGCCTTCCGGTGTGCTGTTTTTACTTAGGATGCTTCGGATCTCTGCTTCGAACAGCTTTCCTTCCTTTTGGATGTTTTTTATCCGAAATCTTTCTTCCAAGCACGATGGTTGGGCTGAGGATTCCACAAAAAATGCTAAGCCTTCGCCGGCAGTTGGTGATTCTATCACCGGAATGAACCGAAATTGTGCCAGAATGCAGTGTTTTTCCGCTTTTACCGATTTCTTTTCCTAGAGTGTTTCTGATCGTAGATAACTCTGAATCTTTATCCGAGATTGTTAAACTGGTTTCCAACGGCGTCTTGGTAGATTCTGGAATTACTATATCTTTGATAGGCTGGGTAGACGTAGCACCAGAATGTACCAAAGGTGTTGATCGTTCCGCCGGAATATGACCGGAATTAATTCTAACGTCTTTAACTTGCTTGACCATTGGGTCAGACCGCGTTATACCTTCTTCTCCTAGGGTTGTCTTTATCACTTTACGTGCTCCAGCCTTATGGTTCTTAGGATACGTTTCGCCAGACCGAGTAACCAGCATGTATCATTGCGTAGTAACACTATTTGAGAAGTTTGCAACAATCTGGCTCTGTTGCTACTGTCAGTCAATCGAACGATAAACGGGATGTTTGATTCTGACAAACAGATGTTACTCTAATGCCACCTTCCCACAAATAACTGGCAATCTGATGCCACTTTTCCACAAATAACTGGCAATTTGATGCCACTTTCCCACAGATAACTGGCAATCTGATGCCACTTTCCCACAAATAACTGGCAATCTGATGCCACTTTCCCACAGACGGCGCCAAATGTTAGTCGTTAAACTCCCGACTTCAGACTCAAAACACTTTCAAAAGTCGGACGTTCCCGAACCCTTCGATCTTTACTCTTCCATATTCAGGTAAATCAATTGGCAATACCGAAATAGTTAATATTAAGCTACCTCTTAGCCACGTGGGTTCTTGGGAGTGGTAGGGGTCTGTTAGACAGAGGCCCTGTACTACTTTCCCAACTTCTTACACACTCATAATTGCTCTATCGCATCTTAGCTCAGTACTTGACTCTGAATACTGATAACTGTTTGGCGTACTGGGACTTAGAACTTCCGGACTGGACCTGCTATAGCAACAGAGCAGTCGTCCAGTTCTGACTTATAACTAATAGAATACTCAACTTCATTAACCAAATGCCACTCAATATGCACTTCTTCGTGACAGATAGGTATACCGAACAATAACACAACAGACAGCTATACTCAAAGGTATGCAAACTTTACCATATGCCAAACTCAAGCAACAAGTTCCTACCAATAGTCGACTCGTCACAAACTTATCATTGTTTCCATTCGCGTACAGACCATTACCGATACGAGTCCTTCCTGGGATCGGAATCAACAGTGAACGCAGACTATTGTATCGAACCTGGTCACTTAACAAAAAAATGCTAACACGTAAATAGTTCGCTTCGACCTTACACAGTCCCTTGTTCAATAGAAGACTGATAAACAACACTTATTCCGTGATAAAATCCAGAACTGCATATAACTATCACCAAACAGATTCACAACACAAGACTACCGAATCGTAACTCTGCACTACAGGGAGAATAGTAGAATAGACAGATACGAACAGAACAGAACAGAGCTCAATCTTCTCATCGACACATCACACACAGGTTCAAACAGTATGCTCACAATTCCCCAAAACGGGCTCTCGACCATTCTTTTCTCATTGCCTTATATAGAAGATTTGTTACAAGGGTGCGCGAATCTTTAGTTACACGCGTATTTCCAAAAGGTTCTTTTACATTTAAGACACCTGTCATAGTACATTTGTCCTTTTTCGGCGGCCGTCTAACATGTTCAACCATGCTTGCATGCTTTTACATATAGTGATTGGGCTGGTTGTTATGATACTCGTGTGTCCACTAGTGGTAATTGCTTTTTCCTTGGAGATTCATGCATATCTTGGTTGAGTAAGAAGCAACCTACAATGGCGACATCAAGTTGTGAAGCTGAGTACAGGGAAATTTTCATAGCTACAGTGGAGTGTATATGGTTGAGACGCCTATTGATGGATCTTTGCATGTAGATTGATGCTACTACGAATATTCTCACTGATAGTCAGAGTGATTTGGCTGTTGCACGGAACCCAATGTTTCATGCATGGACCAAACATATTGAGGTGCATTATCACTATGTGAGAGAGAGCCTTCATGTAGGAGATATTGATTTGGTATATGTGCCTACACAAGATAATGTGGAAGACATATTCACCAAAGCTCTTCCATGGGAAAAGTTTGAAGCTTTTTGCAAAGCTTTAGGCTTATTACCTTGTGGGGGCTGATCTGTCACTCCCTTTATGTGTTCACATCATTCACTCCAGGGGGGTTTGTTACACTTATGTGTCCCTCGAGTAGCTTTGATGTGAACCTTTTCCCTATACATGGGCTTTTTTTTACTCTAGTGCTGGCTAGAGGTTTTTTCCCCATGTTACCACATACTTGATACTCTCATATGTGGTGGTACTTTGTACTTAGGGATATTATTCAGCTCTTACTTCAGCTCAATTCATCGTCAATAGAGAGAGCTATTCTAGCCATCGTCTTCTCCGTGTGTCTTGCTGCATTTGTGCTCCTTGTGTGTGCTTCTTGTGTGTCTCTCACACTTCTACACACCCAACAATATCAATGGCCACTTTGTTATGGATATTGGTATCGATATCATCTGTTATGTCAATTTTTATGGTAGTAAGTGCAGGCTTTACAAGGATGTGGGAGGAGTACCTGCAAGTAGTTGGAAGCAGAGGATTACATTGGTTGAAGAAGCTAGAATGGAAAACATGAAATTTTGTAGATTAAGTCACACAGTAGTTGAAACATAGATACAAAGGATGGAGTATGGGGGAAATAGTATTCCAATGAAGAATGCAAGGTGGCCCTATCAAATGGTGAGTGTGCCCATAAGGAAGATAGACCAAATGAAGTGCAGTACAATTGGACATTATGGAGGTCATCATATCAAGGCTCAAGGCCTATCAGCAATACAAGTGAAGATTTTTGGATCACTTGGAACTTGCAAAATCTGTACAGGTTGTACACAGCCTTCTCGTACCATTTTTTGCTTATGTTTTTTTACTTTTTATCCATTTTCATGCTTGTTCTTTGGGTTTTTATGCAAATTAGAAGCCATTTCACAACCTTTTCATGAGTAATTTTTTTTGGGATTTTTAAGCATTTTTAGAAAATTTTATAGATTTTTTCATTTTTTGAATGTCATTTTCCTTGATAAATTGGAGGAAAAAAGGGAGCTCTCTGTGGTTTTGAGTGGGATAAGAGGCCTAGAAATTTAGGGAATTTTTTGAGAATTTTTTTTAATTTTTCTTGGATTTTTTTAAATTTTTGTTTGGATTTTTGATCTATTTTTGGTATTTTTCCAAAAAAAAAAAATGCCCCTGGCGGTTGATCCCCCCCACTCTCGCCCATCCACCATAGGATAAAATTTATCCTATGGTGGTGGTTACCCTTTTTTTTTATTTTCTCGAAACATACTTTTGGCTCTAGATTGCACCTCGGATGGTCTTTTGCTTCTCTTTTTGGTCCAAAATCACATGTTTTATGCATATTTTAAATGTGTCCACATGGTCTATTCTCAACTTCTTTTACCATATCTTTCACATTTTTACCTATGCACCCCCAAGTAGCTTTCATGTTTTATCATTTTGTCCCTCTCCAACACCCCTAATCCTACTCCCTGCCCCTCCCTTTTTCCTTCTACCCAACTCCACCCTTACCCCTCCTTACCCTATCCCTCTCAATCCTTCAACTCTCCTCCTCCTACCCTCCATTCTCCATCGTCTGCTCTTCAATGCATAATTTCCCTAAGTTCAGTTGTCAAGGTGCACAACGTTTGCAAGGTTCATGTGAACCCTCCCTTAGGTACACATGTGAAGAATTGAAGGGCAAAATGTGAAGTCACGTGAAGAGGAAGCGTACGCAAAAGTGAAAGTATGGCCCTCCATTTAAAATTTTGTTATTGTCCTAAAGTCACTACAGGACAAAATAGAGATTCGTTGGCTGTGCACTTTTGGAGACAATCTTGGGACATAAAAGTGAGCACCAATATATGCTATCAGTTAAGAGCATACGTAAATTGACACTCAACTCAAGGCATGCATTATTCTTGGTTAGACTAAGCAAGGTGAGCATAGTCTACACTAGGAGAGAGAAGAGCCAGAGACATACAGAGAGTGTGCGATGCAGAGAAGCAAGTACATAGTGTGCAAGAAGTGTGACTTAGGTGTGTGCAGGGGAGTGCTAAGCAAAGCAATCAAAGGTCATAAGGTCCCATTGAAGCTGTGTGTGCATCGACAGAAGGTGTCCATCCCTCCCCCTATTGGAAGCTTGAGTGCAAGGTGTGCACACGTGCAAACTCTTGGGGAAGGTGGAGGTCTGGTGCAGAGAAGGTCGGTGGCAGAAAGAACCTTGGGTATTTTGTAACTTTGTTGATTGTGTACTCTTTGGGATTTCACACAGAGAGTATTTGGATTGTGTTGTACATCATTATTATACTTCTCTCTTTATAATCAATCTACAAAAGTTTTCGATGCTTGTATCTTTCTTCTTTCCCTTCTTCCTTCTGCTACAAACACTCAAGTCCCTTTCTGCACAAGAATCCCCTAACAGTCTTGGATTTAGAAACCCCCATGTAATATCTCAATCTATTTTGACCTCTGAATCACCACAATCTTTCCAAAGAAAAAAGAATGTAGTGGAGAGGCTCAAGGCCCATATCCAATTGAAAAACAAATTTAACATATATATATTTTTTTCAATTCCCATGTGCATTCAATTGTGTATATCGTGGCTTTATGTACCTGAACATATACTTCATATGTGTTGCATAGTCATATCAGTGTTTTTTTGAATTGTATGTAGTGCATGAGGGTTTTAGGGGCCTATGAAAGGCAAAAAAGGGCTACCATAGAAAAATGGTTATGGGCCCTACAAAACTTTTGTAGGGCCTAGACCGTGTTTCTTGGCATCCCTTTTTTTGCCATTCCTAGGTCTTCCTAAATGACCTAGAGTGCATTTGCATATGGGTTAAGCTTTTCATTGGGACAATAAAGATGGAGATACTTGTTTTTCTCATGGATGCGAGAGAGTATGTGTAGGGTGGCCAAACATTCCTCTATTCTGTCCATTCTTCAACCAATCAAGCTTATCCATTCTTCCACACAAAGGGAATACAAAGTGATATCCATGGAAGAGGAAAAAGTTAGTTTCCCTTGCTTTCAACAATAAAGAAACGATTCCTCTTTTTCTTTTTCATTCTTTCCTTGAAGAGACATTTCTCTCCTGTTAGAACTTGCCTTTCAATTTTTCTCCTACAAAAATGATCATACTATGAGGGAAACTCTAATATTGTATCCAACCTAATAAGCCCAATCCTACATCTATACCTATTCCCTCTCTCTCTCTCTCTTTCTCTCTTTGAATACATATCTTTTTTCTCATTTCATGAAGAAAGAGTAAGAGGATCTAATAAGAATGCAAGATTCTATTGAGGTTGTATGTGTGTGCCACTTGCTTTCGAATTGATTTTTTGTCCTACATGAATTGTCGTAATATGAGGTGAGCTCGAAGATCATACCTCATCTTATAAGCCGAATAGAAGTCTACACCGCATAGGTTCCTTAGGTATATTCACGAGGCTCAACCTTTGACTTGATTCCCTTGATTTTAGCCCCTTATTCATTTCACAATTTATTATAGTCCCTAAGTTGTTTATTAGGACTTTAATCTCTAACAAATGGTCCAAAATATTGAGCGAGATTGTTTATGATGATGAGGATAATCCCGTAAAGTGTGTATGCACAATCCTTCTATCAAGTGGATGCCATGAAAATATGTGCTGGTGGAAATCATGCATGAGGACAAATGTTTTCATTGATAGAAATGATTCCCCAAATCATCGAAATGTGCACTCATAATCATTTCCATTTATACATGGTTATTGTCTATTGATATGTCTTTTACAATGTTCCATTGTTATATGTCAATAATTTATGCACATAAAATCCTAAAAGGCAAGTGTGGAATTTAAAAGAAAAAAACAAAGTAGAGTAAATGTCAATGAAACCAGAATCTTCTCATGCTTGACAACCAATACATTTTAAAGGCATAAAGGGAATCCCTTTCCTTTCTACACAATCATAAAAGAGAGAACTAGATCCTTCAAATTGTCATGTGTAAATTTTAATGAAGAGAGACTATATTTATTGTATGGACTCGTGTTTGTGTGTGTGTGAGAGAGAGAGAGACCACTTCTATGGAAAATGCGAAAAAACTGTCCAAGGATCACAACGGCAGGGAGAGAGAGAGAGAGAGAGAGAGAGAGAGAGAGATTGGAACGCTTCGTTAAAGACCAAACTTTTTTATTTTGTTTCAAAATCCTTAAGAAGTCCGAGGGTCCCCGAGCTAATTGTGTTTCAGCACATAGTATGCAAGTTGCAATACATTTAAAAGCCAAGAAAACATTCATGCATTTTAAAAAGGATCCAGCAGACTGATTTTTCCTCTTCAGATTTCCGTCGTCTTTCTGCGCTCATTGCAGGCTCTTCAGTTGCTTCAATGGCTGAGAGTCAGGCAAGCCTCTTGCTTCGGAAGCAGCTAAAAGGTTGGTCGCTATTAAGTTTGCACATCTTCGCTTATTGCCATTCCTCTCCGTGTGTACTGTGTTTGCAGTTTTATTATTATTATTATTTTTTTCTCGTGATGTTTAACATACCCGTCTCTCTCTTATTTTTATCATACACACAGAGAGAGAGAGAGGGGAGAGTTTTTCTTCTAAGTCTTGGAGATTTCGCTGAAACAGATCTATCTAGGCGGCCCGTGGAAGGATTCTCTGCTGGCCTTGTGGACGATTCCAACATTTTTGAGTGGAACGTAACAATTATCGGTCCTCCAGATACTCTCTAGTAATCTTTTTGTTTCATCTTTTTAGTTTCGAAATTTATTATGGTCGATCTACATATCAGTGTGTAAACTCGCACGGCTCGATCACCTTTACAGACTTTTTAGCGATCTTCGTGTTTTAAGTTCGTTTACACAGGCTCAAACTGGTGTTTCGTACAGTTCCATTCGTCTAAACGTTTGATATTCGATCGTCCTCAAACACTCTACTAATTGTGTATTATCGGTTTATGTGTAGTCGTTTTTTCTTTCGCTTGATTGTGTATAATGATTACGATTATCATTAAGTATTATCAACTGTTATAAAAAAAAAGATGCTTTTGACGTATCCTGTGTCGATAAAACTCTTCAATTCTGTGTAGTATGGCAGCTTTACGATCACTTATTAAATCAATGGTCTTCTTTACATCCCAAGAAAACTAGGAGATCTATATGTCTCTCGTACATTACAGTAATGGCTGTAATATTTGTAGTTCTGAGATGATGCATTCTTCATCTGTTACACTTACAGAATAGTGCATTGGAATGTACTCCATTGAGGCATCGACTTTAACAAACAATGGTGTTTTACGGTTTAATTCAAAGATATGGAACGATAATGCATTGTATGAGAAATGATCATATTTGATTTTATTGTCTTAAATCACCAGAGAAAGCCACATATAAATGCTGAATTTTATTTTTATCCTACCACATTGTGTAACCTGGCAATCGCTACTAAGGTGCACAACTATATTGTCTTATTTGATTATAGCATAAGATGAAGTTATGGACCCCCAATCACTTCTAGGCCCAAGCTCACAGAATTGGGCAAACGTTAAAATTATTCACTCTAGATTTTTCTAGTCTGTTCATAATTAATGAACGAAAAGTAGGAATACAAGGAAGATCTTGTAAACCTGTGAATATTATTTATTAGGGTCCACCTCACCTTCAACATATGAATGACACAACTTTTAAAATCCTATTTACTCACTTTTAAAGTGCCACATGGCAAGATCTCATTAAAAGGGAGTAAATCAGATTAAATGGTCAATATTAATGACACATCATAATCAAAAAACTATGTGCACCTTCTACATGGCATCATATTAGTGCATGTGTAAAAATCAAGGAAACGTTAGCTTTTCTCAAAAAGATCCCTCGTCAAATTTGGAGATTTCACAAGTGCTTTATTGGAAAAGCATACATGGGCTGTTGTTTATATAAACATGTGCTCACTTCAACTCATCTTCTTGATGTGAAGCTTCTTTCTTAGAGGGTCTCAACTACTCATGGAGGTGTGCTATAACACATGGTGCTGATGGAGAAGTGTAAGCTTATACATTTGGAGGTCTCTCTACTCTTGCGACAAAGGTTGTTTTGGAGATCTTACCTAACTTCTTCATGTTTAGTCCCTTACCCTGACGTGCTTTCTTTGGTATTGATGGTTTGTGAGTATTTCATGCTACTTTGTAATTTTGATTTGGAGTGTATCATCATCTTGTACATGTATTATCATTACTTGGAGCATATTACCTAACCTCCTCATGTGTAGTCTAGCATAGTCAAAGAAAGGGCTTGCGTCGAGATAAAAGATACAAAATCTAACTTTTTAGTCATTTTTTGATAAATTTCAGATTGTAGAGCTTTTGTTTACTCTCTTGAGATTGTCCTCATTCTTGGATATTACACATCAATTTAGAAACTCTACACACCTTCTATTGCTCCTTTGAATGATTGAATGTACTGCCCTAGACTTGATTTCATTGATGGTTAAGCAAAATATTTATTTGCACTACAAATAGTTTACCTCTTGAACACTAGTTTAGGCATGTACTTTGGTGTTGTTCTTGATATGTCTGTTCGGGTTTCTTATGTGCATACTTTGGTATGAAAAGCCCGAATTTGATTTTGATAGGTTTTTGATGATTTTACCAACAATGTTCTAGTATTTCTTGTAAAATTTTGTTTGTTTTCAATATGTCATATACTT
The DNA here is from genome assembly GCA_020310875.1 of Ceratopteris richardii. Taxonomy (NCBI): domain Eukaryota; kingdom Viridiplantae; phylum Streptophyta; class Polypodiopsida; order Polypodiales; family Pteridaceae; genus Ceratopteris; species Ceratopteris richardii. Next base: position 66,945,909 of record CM035424.1, read on the forward strand.
AGAAAACTTGTTTATATGTGTGTTTAAAGAAAAATCTTTGTTGTGTAATTGTTTGTTTTTGATTTTTCTTATGAGCATGTTAGTGTTTGTGATGCAACTAACCTAGTATGAGTGAGTTCATTGATATCTTGTAGTGCCTAAACTTTTTTGCATGATTCACTTGTGCTTAGTCCTTAGTGATAGAAGTGTTTTGAGATTTTCTTGAGAAGATGGTGGACAAATTCCTTTTGGGAATCTAATTTTAATCTAGAAAATTACAAAGTCACTAGAATGTTTCAAAGCTCAAAACAATGTGAGTTTAAGAGAGAGAACTATTTATATCATATTAGGAAGACAATTCCATGTATACAAGTCTACCAAGACCTATGGAACTTTGGTTTTGTACTTTGAATTAATCTTTGGACTTCATAAGATAGGAGGAGACTATTCTTCAAGTAATATTGAAGTATCTTCTGTTTGAGCGGTGTTGGAAACAATGTCTCACAAAAACCCTAATTTCTAGCAACCCAAATTTTTGGTACTTAGCCAAATTTTGGTCAGAGAAGGTCTAAACTTTTTAGTAGCTCATCAGATAGTACTTGAGGAGAGCTTCATTTGCTATATAACACTTTGTCATTAGAGGTCCAAAAATGCAAGAAATCCCTAACCCTAATGTCAGCAAAAAATGTTTTTTTTCCATATACCTCATCCTCGGGTCATCAGCATTAAGAAAAAATACTTTTTATAATTTCTTCACTTCCAAATTATGAGATCGTAGCCATTTTAGCCTTGAAAAGCCGATTGCTTTTTTAAACAAACGAAAGTGCTATTTTGTGCTTTTGAGAGATTTTTTCGCAAAAACCTCCTAATCCTATATAAGAAGGGCTTAAGGGTCACTCTTGGTATCATCCAAGATCAACTTGTAGCATACTCAAGAAGTGTTGAGTGCTCTACTACTTGGGGGAGGTGTTCCCAACTTTTGGTGCAGATTTGGAGGAGATTTTGGCATCCAATCATCCCCTCTTACTATTTGTTTGTAAGTAGCGAATTTTGATTTCAGTTCTTCTTCTATTGTTGCTACTGTTCTAAGGCTTTTGCCTTCTACTTCAACACAAGAAGGAGATTATCTTGCTATTTAGGTCAATTTACACACACTCTTCATACCTCTTAGGCACGTTATGCACAATTTCTTTTATCTAGAATCCTATATTCAGTCTAGATTTAGTTTTGTATTAGCATACGTTTAGCTTTGTATCATTTCACGTATTGTAATTTGACATTCAGTTTAGATAGTGTAGGTAAGCATTCAACTTACTTTGACAAACATGATGAACAGGGTTCTTTGCAATAGCAATAACATTTTGATTGTCAGAAAATATCTGAGCCAGAAGATGAACTTGAACATCAAGATAACTCAAAATCTTTTGTAACCAAACCGATTCATTTGTAGTTGTAAAGGAAGCACTATACCTTGCTTCACTTGAAGATTTAGCAATTGGAGGTCGTTTCTTTGACAACCATGAGATAAGACAATCTCCTAGAAAGAAACAATAGCCACTTGTGCTTCTTCTTGAGTCTTTATCACTTGCCCAATAGAATATGAAAAATCTTTAAGTAAGAAATGTAAAGACTTCCGAAATACCATAGCATAATTGGAAGTTCCCTTCAAATATCTGAAAATTCTCTTTATTGTTTTCCAATGAATTTTCAGCAAACTTTGCATGAATTTGAATGAACTCCACTGAATCTTGATCTGAATGTGCATAAACATGGTCTAAACAACTTTCATCCTTGTGTTGGCTAGCTGTCTCCTTAGATCACCTTTCCTAGAAGGGTTATCTGTTGTGATAGAGATTCTCTAACTCCAACCAATCCTGTCGAGAGGTTCTAGTAGATCGTCTGAAGATACAGGGCGTGATGCTACAAGGTATGGAAGACATCTAGTTTAGCTCAGGAGTCGTCACCATCTCGATATTTATAATGAGATGCGACGTTGGCCTCCGTTAGATAGACTCACTTGCTTGCCTCATGGTGGTGGCGAAAGCATCGTGGACTACGTGCTAGGCTCACTAGCTGGGGCATACCTGATACCTTTTTCTTGGCCGATGCCCCCTTGGAGTTGACCATACTTATCTCACTTGCACAATTCTCTCTTCTCTACCCCCAACCCATCTTCAAAGGTCATTCCCAACATCACAATCCATTTTATCCATGAATTGTCACTCATTTACACATGCCATCGTGATTCATGTTCGTTTTCACTTGATCCACATGCCCCCTGGATAACCTTACTTCACAAACTACTACTATCCCTCATGATTCGGCCATAAAGAGCTTTCCCCATCGCACATGTAGAGTCAGATGCTTTGGAGGTCTTTCTGACCCCATTGCTAGCACCATTGGTGTGAAACAAGGGTGCCCCTTCTCACTCGCGTTTTTTGGGATTTACATTGATGAGATAGTTCACTTCATAAGGAGGCGATGGAGCTGAGTTGGGGGAGACCACGGTTCATGTTGTTGGAAACAATGTCAAAATAGCACAAAAACCCTCATTTCCAACAACCCTAATATTTGGTAGTTAGTCAAATTTCGGTCACAGAAGGTCAAAATGTTTTATTAGCTCTTTAGATTGTACTTGAGGAGAGCTTTCATTTGGTATATAACATTATGTCATCAGAGGTCCAAAAATACAAGAAATCCCTAATCCTAATTTTTGCAAAAAATGTTTTTTTGCATATATGTCATCCTCATGTCATGAGCATTAAGAAAAGCTACTTTTCATAATTTCTGCACTTCTAGATTATGAGATCATAGTCATTTTAGCCTTGACAATCTAATCGCTTTTTAAATTAACGAAATTGCTTATGGAGCTTTTCATCAGATTTTTCGCTAATGAGATTGTAGTCATTTTAGCCTTGAAAATCTGATCGCTTTTTAAATTAACGAAATTGCTTATGGAGCTTTTCATCAGATTTTTCGCTAAAGAAGTCACAAACCTACATAAGAATGTGTTAGGGGTCACTCTTGGTATCTTCTAAAATCAGCTTCTAGCATACTCTATAAGTGTTGAGTGCTCTACCACTTGAAGGAGGTGTTCTAACTTTTGGTGCAGATTTGGAGGAGATTTTGGCAGCCAATCGTCATCTTTTATTGAGTTTTGTAAGTGGCAAGTCCAATTTCAGTTATTCTTCTCTTGGTGCTTTTGTTCCAAGGCTTTTGCTTTCTACTTCAACACAAGGAGGAGATTATCTTGCTATTTAGGTCAATTTTTGATTTAGGGGTTCTGAAACCCTAATTTCAGAATTTTGGGTTTTCTGTACAAAAAGTTCTAGATTGTTTCTATTCACTTCAATTGCACATACACACTCTTCATACCTCTTAGGCACTTTATGCACAATTTCTTGTATCAAGAACCCTAAATTCAGCCCACATTCAGTTTCATATTAGCATACATACATACATTGAGTTTTGTATGATTACATTGTAATTTGGCATTCATAGTGTGTATGTAAGCACTCATCTTACTTTGACACTTTGATAAATTGTGTATTCTCTCTCTATTTCTCATTCATCTAATTTTGAGTCTTAAGATGTGTATGCTAAGGTTCATGTGTCGGAAGATCGTGTAAACCTATGAATATTATTATTAGGGTTCACCTCACTTCCAACATTGCATATTTTTTATACAGCCTTAACAAGATGAGTGATTATAGACTTGAGAATGGAGTTTTATGATGATGAATTTGTTAGTATTTAAAAACTTGTGGAATATTGTCAATGGCAAGTACCCAAGACTAAGACAATGAGGAGAGGATGTTGCATCATATTCCAAAAGACTTGCTTTCCCAATTTCTGCTCAACAGGAGGTTATTAAAGAAGAAGAAGAAATTGTGTCATCATCCGGAGTCCGTGATACTACGAGATAACTTCCTACAAAAGAGCAATCGAGATGGGATTCAAGGGATGCATAAGCACTTTCATTCATTGATGAGGGAATCAAGAGATATATGATACCCCAAATCAAGTCATGCAGAACGTCTCGTCAAGCTTGGTTGGAGTTACAGAATCTCTATCAAAGTAGAAATCCTGCTATAAAAGCTTATCTAAGGAGACATTAAGCCATACAAGGATGAAAGTTGGTGAGTTAGTTTAGTTACATATTTTGAAACTCAATGACTTGTTGGAGTCAATATTTCAAATGAGGAGATGGTAAACATAGTTTTAAATTCTCTTCCATCTTTATTTCGTTCTTTTGTTACTTCTTTCTCTCTCTCTCTACAAGAGAGAGAGAAATTTCATTTGAAGAGGTTCAGTTCCTCTTATGCAAGATAAATATCAACAAAAGAGTATGGAAGAGAATGACGAAGACATGCTATTATCATCAAAGGATAAGAAGAAGGAGATAACAAAGAAGGAGAAGAAGAGTCAGCAAAGTAAGAAGGAAAGTAAGTCTTCTACTTCTAAGTCTTCCACTTCATCTTCTACCACATCTACCTCTACTGTTTCTTTCACACCATAAGAGAAGTCTATTGCACTACATCTACTTCAAAGAAAGGAATTCGCCACTATTGCAAGAAACCATGTCATTTCATAGTAGAATATAGAAAAAGGATTTATAATGAAAAGAAAATTCAAAAGAGTGACATGTAATAATATTGAAGATAATTGAAAACTCAAGTCTTCAAATGAAGAATCTTATGCATGTGTCAATATTGAAGAATTAGCTTTTGATCAAGCATCAGTAAATGCAATCTTTGATAATCCTTGGATTTTTGATTATGGAGCTACTAAGCATATGATAGGTTGCAAGAAGGTTTTTGCTTCACTTTCTAATTCTTCAGGTAGAAGAGTTATCATTGCAAATGGTTATGATTTGGATGTTGTAGGTGTTGGAGAAGTAAACCTAAAGTAAAGAGAAGGTGGAAATTTCAGAATTTCTAATGTTCTTTATGGTCTAGAAATGAGGAAGGATTTGCTCTCGCTATCTACTTCCTTGACACATGGATATAAAGTTGTTTTTAAGAAAGATTCATGTTAGATCCCCTCACCTAATGAGGAGCATTGTCTACTTCAAGGAACGTGGCATGTTTATATTGTCAAAAATTTGTCATTCTAATGTTGCCAGGTCTTCTAAACCTAAGGAGTATGAAGTTATGGCATGCTAGGTCTGATCATATCAATCATACAACTCTCAAGCACATCAAGGATCAAGAAATGGTGGAGAGTTTACATACTTTACCAAATGATGTAGAATCATGTGAAGGATGTCTTGAAGGAAAGCTTCACAAATCACCTTTCAAGAAACATGGATACATCATGGCCACAAGGAAGTTGCAAACCATACATTCAAATGTGAATGGTCCTATGATAACAGATTCCATTGAAGGTTACATGCATTTCGTCACACTTATTGATGATTTTTGGAGGTATTCATGGATTTATGGTCCTAAAGCAAAGTCAGAGCTTCCTACTTTCAAGAAGTTCTTAGCTATGGTTGAAAATGAAAGTCAAATGAAAATTCAGATTTTGAGAAGTGATAGAGGAGGAGAGTATATCTCAAAGGACTTCAAATCTTTACATGAAGACAAAGGTATCTCTCATCAACTCACTATTGCTTACACCTAGAACAAAATGGTGTTGTCGAGAGAAAGAATAGGATACTTGTTGAGATAATGTGTGGCATGATGTCATCCAAAAAGCTTTCTCTTAAATTTGGTTTGATGCAGTACATACATATAGTCACATTTTGAAGAGGTCTTCCACAAAAGCTTTAAAGGTCGTCACACATTATGAAGCTTATTATGGTAAGAAATCCAATGTGAGTTACTTTAAAGTATTTGGTTCTCCAACTTATGATGTTCACATTGAGAAAAAAGATCATGGTAAGCTTGATGTAAAAGCTGTTAAGATTGTTTCTATTGATTATGCAATTGAAAGCAAATGATACAGTCTCCATGACACAACAAAAATACATTGAAAAATTATTGGAAAGATTTGAAATGTCAGATTCCAAGCCTATGCAAACACTTATGGATGTTAATGTGTCATTACAAGGAGAAGTAGATTCAAAACTTTTTGATGCTACTTTGTATAGTCAAGGTGAGCTTTCTACAAATATCAAATGAGGGGTTTATAGTTGCTCCAGAGTATATGAGGATTTATCTTCCCTATCATCTCTGAGTAGCCATCGAGGAACTTCAAGTATCATCACACCAATTAGAGATCGAGCTTGGGCGAGTCAAGGGGATACCTAGAGAGAAGCACATGTGTCTAATATGTCAGATGGAGGTCGAGGGTGAGGAGCACTTTGTGGTCCGATTTCTAGAGTATTTAGACCTTAGGACACAATTCCGACTAGAGAGCTGATTACAATAGTGTATGACGAGTGAGGATAAAGGTTGACTTGGATGCTTTATCATAGCTGCATATCATACACGAGACCAGTTGATACAGCTTAGACATACTCAGTGCATAGATACATAGCACAATATCACTCATTTCTTTCGAGTAGTGGAGGCTCGTGCAATTGTGCGGGCACCTAGTACAAGACTCACACTTTGGAAGGCTCACACACAACTAGCGGGACGACGACATTGCATTCTTGGATACCGGATACCACGATAGTATGAGGGGGACACTTTGAGGATACATTTACAAGATGACGAGCAGGGGGATATCACCCATGCCACTCAGCTACGTATGTTTTGATTGTTACTTCCGGATAGTGTAGTCATTGTCAACATAGTGGAGTCATTGTTTGTGGTGCCTAAGCTACACTTCAATGATCGATTGTACTACGTGGTCATTTTTTGCGGGGACAGAGCCACCATCATCACGCCATACCTTACTTATCACTTGTTTTTGTTTTGTTTTTATCGACTTTTGTTTCTTTGCATACTCTCCTTCTTGCTCGTTTTTTTCCTTCTCCCACCCTTCACCCTCCTCTCTCTCTCTCTCTCTATTTTTGGTAAAAAAAGTCGGTAAAATCAGAATTTGACCACTCTATAGAAGTCAAATTTACAACTCAATGCCACGTCCTTGCGCCAAAATTGAGCTTGGCATGTCATTAAAATTTGCCACATCATGATGTATGCCATGACATTAAGTTCTGCATAAAAATTAAGTTTGCTTTTCAAGGATTTGCATCTAGCTTTTAGACCGAGGTTTTCAGATAAATCTCATTGCCCATCAGCGTGTATAAACACCATAAGCTTCATAATGGAGCTGAGGATTATAAATCCTTGTGTTTGACTACCATGAGCTTATAGCTATGCTTTGTTTTCATGGTTAATTCGTTGTTTTTATGATTTATCTTGGTATGTGTGTGTCATACGTGTGTATGTTATTGTGATTGACAAATGAGCACCTTTTTTTCAGATGAATTTACTGTATGCATGTATTCATCTTGGTTTATATCTGTCCAATGTACAGCATGAAAAGCAAATTTCTCGCTATCATCCATGATGTTTGAAAGAGGAAGGAAAACATAATCCTATTTCTTAATACATGAAGAAGCATCAACCCTTGTAATCACCACTGTTGGGTCTAGGGAGATAACCGAAAACATAATCCCTTGAGTGTCTTGCAACAAGGACATATCATGACTCCTTAGTACCCACAGAACATAGTTAATACTTCCCTCGAGCTTATCGTTTCCAAAAGTATTTCCAAGACATTGCTCTGTTCTCTTGTGTTGGCCATGTTGTAAGAAGAGATTGAAGTGTGTGTAGCAAGAAACAAAAAGGACATGTTAATCTTGCTTTTTCATGTGGATGCTACCCAAAGTTTTGTGGAAGGCCAAAAACTTGATGTATAAATTTGAAGAGCACATGAAGTGAGATTCTCTAAGCTTTTAGAAGATTGTTCTAAAAGGAAATTTTCTCCATCAAAACAGAATTTTTGTGAAACCTTACTCTAATACCAAGTGATTAAGATAGGATCGTTCAAGCCGTGAGTCCGCAACTGCATTGGGGAGGAATCTGGCTTACAACACAAAGACCAAGCATATTGAAGCACGTTATCACTTCCTTTGGAATGTCGTGCCTACTGATGTATTCTTGAGAAGGTACATGCAAATCACTTGAGAAGGTACATACTTAGGAAGAGGCGGGAGATGCACTAATGAAGACTCTTGCATCTCATTGATTTAGTTGTTGTCTACAGTTGATGTGTGTCACCTAATGCGATTTGGTGATGGTTCCCAGTCTCAATCCTTTTGGAATTCTTTGCACTGTACCTATCAGGGAAGAGTGTAGCTTGAAAATCAGATTACCTTTGCCGTTCTTTATTGATCTCTCATGCTCCGTATATGGCCATGTTAAGCTGGTGGGGGATTGCAGGATACGTGTCTGAGAAAGGCCTAATGACCAGACAATGTGTACTCTTTTTGTAACTTCATAAAAGGGAGTAAGATCTAAACGACCTAAGAAGTTCAAGGGTCAGGTTGCGAGTGTGATATGCCTGTTTTAGCTGCAAGTATCTGCATCCTAAAATCTTCTTCATTGTTACTCATCAGTAAGCAGTGTGTTGTTGCACTGTGCATAGTCTATCATCGTACTGATCTTGTCTCTTCGGTATTCTCTTTTTCTCTTTCGGTCTTCTGCCACAACAGCATCACACCTGCATGCATGCTTCATTTCTCGTCTCCAATTCGGCTTTTGGGCTGTTCAGAAGGGTGTTAGGAACATGACTGAGTCAGTCACGGAGGGCAGTTAACTTAACATTTTTGAGCAAGAAAATGGAGGACAACTCAGGTTTTGGTATATGCTCCAGATCTGGTCAGTACTTGTCGAGGTTGTGGCAGGAACTTCAATTCAAAGTTAGGTCAATTTTGGAGATCTTTGTATATGAGTAGATCTGCACAAAAGGTGATCACCCATGTGAATATTCATCAGGATCACCCCAGGAAAACCATAGGTACTGCCTCATAGAACAACTAGGGTTTGGGCATACAAATGAAGGTCAAACATGAGACTTTTTATCATTATAATTTTGTTTTATTACTCCAAAGTTACATGTTAGCTTAGTTCTCAGCTAATCATTGAGATCCACCTAAATTTAGATATAACTGAAGCAAAACACAGCTTTTTAGTTAGCCCCCCCCCCCCCCCCCCCTTTTTTTTTTTTTCCATCTCCACAGCTATATACATAAAGCAAATATCCTCTCCAGTTCATTTCTGATTCATGCATTAAAGTAGTTTGAGGGAGAAAGAGAGCAGGGACATGATAATTAACTTTCTGAAGCCTGTCTACTTCCTGTGGCACTTGTGGCAAAGATGAAAGTTGCATTCCTGTGGAAGCTAGGCAACTTTTCTGATATAAAGGCATACGTTGACTATAAGAAAAGTGTTACCTAGAGAGAAGTTCAAGAAAGTAAGTTAAGCTGCAAGGGAATGGGTAATAAGTAGTCAGTCATGTGGAAGCTAGGCAAGTGTTCTGGTGTGAAGGCATACATTGCCTGTAGAAAGGTGTTCTAGAGCAAAGTTCAAGAAGCCAAGTCAAGCTGGAAGCGTAGTGGGTAATTAGTAATTAACAAGCAGTCTGAATCATGTGCTGGGCTTTTGTTCTATGTAACTAGCTGTATATGGACTTTCCTTCTGAGCTTAGTATTGTTTTCTGCCCTATTGATTTATCTGCTTGATTCTCATCACTCTGAATCGGCTTTTGAATGTAAGGTGCGATTGGGATATGTATGAGTTTGGAAAATGTTGTGATACTCAGTGTGGATGGATTCTTTGATGCCATCATAAGCCCCCATTCAAATGATCCAAACAACCTATCAGTGAGCTCCACTTCAAGCTGCCTTAGTTGTCTGACTTCCCTTTTAACTATGTACCGTGTTCTTCTTTTATTGAAGTATTTTCTACTCATAGTTTAAGATCTCATTACCCTGTGACTATATTTCTAGTATTATTTTGTAATTGGGATATATGGAAAGTGACGAATTCTGTGTATGCACAGTGAGGGTGGATTCTTTAATGCCATCATGAGCTTCCCTGCAAATTACCCAAATAGTCCTCCAACTGTGAGGTTCACTTCGGAGATGTGGCACCCAAATGGTAATTGTTTCAATTTGAAATTTCAATCAATCTGTTTCCTTTCTTCATAAAGGTAGGCTAAGGAAGTTAACTACTGTTGCGATGATGATTTTAGTCTATCCGGATGGGAGAGTTTGCATCTCCATTCTTCATGCCCCTGGAGATGATCCGAATGGTTATGAGCTAGCAAGTGAAAGGTGGTCACCTGTTCACACGGTATAGGACTAGTGAAGTATACTTATAATGTTCATTTTGTGCTTATGATTATTTCAACTTCTCTCTCTGCTGATCCAGGTGGAAACCATTTTGTTAAGTATCATTGCCATGCTCTCAAGTCCGAATGATGAGTCACCTGCCAATATTGATGCTGCAGTAAGATCCTCCTCCCTCAAAATATCTAAGCCTCCTATCCACAACACATATACCTCCACAAGACTCACCATGCTCCCTCCTGCCTTTGCTGTTTACTCTATCTCCATCTCCCTCTTCATCCATTCTTTTTCATTTTTTATACCTATATCATGATGCCAAAAATTCAAATAAACTGGGATCATTTGGATCTTTAACTGTATTTAAAGTGGGAAAAGAATGATAATGACATAATTGCTTTCTGGTTGGCAGAAAGAGTGGAGAGATTCTCGAGAAGATTTCAAGAAAAAGGTGAGCCGAATTGTGAGGAGATCACAGGAAGCCTTCTGATGTATCCAATATACTCCATTATAATTGAAGGGTTTTCGCGCGCAATGTTTTCAAATGTAATTAGCAGCCTGCGAGATGTTGATTTGCTAATCAACAAAGAAGTCGGACATTGAAAGAGCTGTAGAAAAAAGTGGATCCATTTTGTGTAGTATGTTACATTGGCTAAAAGGTAATGATGGATCCACCACATGGTCGTAGTCGAGACATTTTTGAATGATTGGATGAAAGATAGTATGAACAAAATTTCAGTCTTGTTCTCTCTCTCTCTGTCTCCCCCCCCCCCCCCCCCCCCCCCCCCCCCCTTTTCCCCCCTCTTTCTCTTGGTCTATCTCTTTCTTTCACTCTCTCTCTCTCTCTCTCTCTCTCTCTCACACACACACACACACACACACACACACACACACAAAATCAGTTATTCAACCAACCAACCTACCCTCCCTCCTAGAGGCCATAGGTGGGAGGGAGGGAGGGAGGGAGGGAGGGAGGCCATAGGTGGCATATGAGATCAAACCATATACGTTGGCAATAATCCAGATGATTGGAAAATAGAAGTAAAATTAAAATGAGCTAAGGCAACATGGGCATTGCAGAAAATGACCATGCCATATAAGGGGTCGATAAAATAATGGGCAAGGAAAATCATAAACATAGGGGCATATTATGGAAAAAGAGGGGAGGGGGGGTTGGGATGTAGGATGCGATACATAAATGATGGATGAAGTATCTAGTGGAAGATAATGTTCCAAGGTGTGGATGCATGCCTCCATTTCATTTGCTACTCATATCTCCTCACATAAACTTGCCCTTTGAGTCTCTCCTTGCTTGAGAGTGAGACTTGCGCCTTTAGGGATCGATCATGGCTCAATCCTTTGAAAGAAATGAGTGATCTTTTGCATACCCCTACCAGGTGCCTCTATAGGTTGTATCAAAGTCTCTTGTATGTGATATACAACAATGAGAAGTCGTCCAAAACGATATTGATTTCTTCTCATACATTGCTACAGTGAGCCCTCTATTTAGATCCCCACCTTAAGGTCGACATATGTAGTGCATTGTATGATGAAATGCTCATGGCTCTCCATGCTGTTGGCAGACCGGGCATATGCTATGATCGAGGCAAGGAAGAATGTTCTTCTACTTCTATTACATAAAGAGACTATACAAGAATGACCTTATACATCAATACAACTAGTACAACATATAAAGAACAATACGTAACGAAAACCCTAATGTGCATGAATAAGAGAGTTGGCAAGAAACACTCCCTCTTAAGCTCAACGTCATGTCTTGTAATCCAAACATCTTTCGAAACTTGATATCATCACATTTTGAGCTTGGTATCTCATCTCAACACTCCCTCTCAAGCTCAACATGATGTCCTGTAATCCAAACATCTTCCAACACTTTTTTAGCTTCCCTACTCCAAGTGCTTTAGTGAAAATATCAACAACTTGCTCATATGTCCTCACATAAACAAGATCAATATCAGTTGCTAATACCTTTCCCTAATGAAGAAGCAATAACGTACCTTGATATACTTTGTTCTAGCATGAAAATAGGATTTTGTGCTAATTTTATGTTGCTAAGATTATCATAATAAATGATGATAGGCTTATGCACTACCACATCTAAATATGCAAGTAGCATCTCTAGCTATGAGTCCTCACATGCTTCCATTGCAACACCTTTATATTCAGCCTCTGTACTCGAGAAAGCAATAGTGGATTGCTTCTGATTGCTCTATGTAACATCAACACTCCCAAGTGAGAATAGAAATCCACTAGTAGATCTTATATTTGAAAAAATACTAGCCTAATCTACATCGGTGTATCCATGAACTTGCAATTCAACACGAGCTTCATAAAACAATGCATAATCCAAATAGCATTCACATAATGTAGAGTGCGTCTCAAAGCATCTAAATGTGGTTTGTTGGGAACTTGCATAAATTGACTTCCAAGTCCTACTTAGTTTACGTCTTAAAATTGTGAGATGTATCAAACTTCCCATAATTCTTTTGTACATAGTGGTATTTTCCAATGCTTCACCTAATGTAGTATCCAACTCCAAAATCTGATCTAATGGCATAGAAATCGGCTTACAAGAAGCCATGCCATAGTTTTGCAACACTCTGTGTATTGCCTTTGGGAAAGCCATATATGTCATGGACACAGAGAAAACCATCTTAAACCTTAGATTCCATGTCAATATCCTATATCTCATGTTTCAGAGTTAGGAGAAACCAATGCTTCCATTGCATCTGGAACGTGCCAAAACCCCAAGATCGATTGTCTATTTGTTGAATTCTGACACCCGGAGGTCCTGTTACAAGTCGATGATATCATGATGACATCATCAGGTCGTAACCGCCATACAACACTGCCTTTGAACACCTATATAAGGAGGGGTTGGCCACATTCATTCTTAGTCTTGCCAATACCAGTCTTGGGAGCTCAAGGAGTCGTGACCACCAAGTAAGTACTCTCCAAGTTCTAGTTCCAGTTCTTGTCTTGTTCCTTATTCTATTCTTGTCTAGTCTAGTTCTTGGACATCGTGTCTTGTCCTCTTGTAATCTCGTAGTATGAGATCTTGTTGAGTTCTTTCTTATATCTAGTTCATCTCCTTGAAAGGAATTCTTGTAATCCAGATATCTTGTCTCATACTTATGATCTCAGGTTGTGGGATCTCCTGTATCATCTCGAGTTTAGTTTTCTATACCTATCAGTCCGGGTTGTGGGACGTCTTGTACCGATCACGTATTCTTGTATTGTTTTCCCTCAAGATGATCGATCAATTTCAAGTTATGCCTTGAATATCAAGATGTTGTTTCGTGGAACTACGTATCATGAAGACTACATGGTTAATCAATTTCGAAGTGGTCTCAATCCTGAAGTCAAATATCTCTTGCAATCCATCCCTTAAGCAAATACCTTGGAGGATGTTATCAATCAGGCAGCTCAATGTGAGAATCAATTATTCAAAGAAAGTCAAGCCTAAGAGCTACAAGGGTTGATTAATCAAGACAATGTTCCTCAAGAATCCGAATCAAGAATCTTTGAAGCCCAAGGAGTCATTACAAATGATATGGAGTATGCATGTTATGAAGATATCAAGAAGGTAAAGGATAAAGAGGAGTTCATGTTCAATCAAGGAGGTGAGCTTACTCAACACTCTTCATCAAAGATCTTGGAACACCACACCATTCCACTAGAAGCTCAAAGGATCTATCACATGAAGAACCCAAGGCAGCTCAAGAGAGACCCAATCCTTCACCACCGATCAAGATTGAGGAACATGAAGAATTTGAGGTCGTGCATGTATTAGATTCAAGGATCTCTTGAGGAAGATTGGAATGCCTTATTCATTGCAAAGTGTATGACATCATTGATCCTACTTGGAAACTTACAAAAAATATTCTTAGAGAAAAATTCAAGGTTCATGAGTTCCATAGGAAGAATCCAATGAAACCCAAGCTAGAGAACATGGCCACTCCTCGTGGAACTCGTCGCTTGAGGGGGAGATGATGTCATGGACACAAAGAAAACCATCTTAAACCTTAGATTCTATGTCAATATCCTATATCTCATGATTGGTTCAGAGTTAGGAGAAACCAATGCTTCCATTGCATATGGAACGTGCCAAAATCCCAAGATCGACTGTCTATTTGCTAAATTCTGACACTTGGAGGTCCTGTTACAAGTCAATGACATCATGATGACATCATCAGGTCGTAACCGCCATACAACATCGCCTTTGAACACCTATATAAGGAGGGGTTGGCCACATTCATTCTTAGTCTTGCTAATACTAGTCTTGGGAGCTCAAGGAGTCGTGACCACCAAGTAAGTACTCTCCAAGTTCTAGTTCCAGTTCTTGTCTTGTTCCTTGTTCTATTCTTGTCTAGTCTAGTTCTTGGACATCGTGTCTTGTCCTCTTGTAATCTCGTAGTATGAGATCTTGTTGAGTTCTTTCTTATATCTAGTTCATCTCCTAGAAGGGAATTCTTGTAATCCAGATATCTTGTCTCATACTTACAATCCTGGGTTGTGGGATCTCTTGTATCATCTCGAGTCCAGTTTTGTATACCTATCAGTCCCGGGTTGTGGGACATCTTGTACCGATCACGTATTCTTGTATTGTTTTCCCTGCATGGGTTCTCTTGTAATCAGAAGTGTATTCCCAAAATCTTATCTAGTGTAATCAGAGAGCACAATCTAGTGCTCCCCTGACAATATACATGTTTCTGTATGTATAAACTCAATGCCCAAAAAGTAGCATAGTAGACCAAGAGCTTTCATGTCAAATTCCTACATAAGGATTTACTTCAACTCTTTAATGCTTTCTTCATTATCACCTCCTACAATCAGGTCATCAACATACATAGCCACAATTATGATGCCATTATCACCCATGTATAATGAGTGATTTGCAACACACAGAAAATTATTATATGTAATCCTTGCATGCCAAGCATGAGGAGCCCGTTTATGTCCATACAAAGCTTGTTTTTAGTATGCAAACATATTCTCGATGCTTTGAATCTTCATATCCTTGTGATGGTTTACATTCTTACAACTCACCATGTAAGAAAGCATTCTTTACATCCATCCTTTTTCTATAGTCAATGCAACAAGTGCTCTAAAAATAGCATTTTAGCTATAGGGTTGAAAATTTCTTCATAATCAATGCCATATGTTTGTGCATATCCTTTTGCTATTAATTGTGATTTATATCTATTTATGCTACAATCAATATTATGCTTTACCTTGTAAACCCATTCGTAGCCTATGGTTTTTTTCTTTATGGCAATGGAACCGGCTTCTATGTTTCATTTCCATAAAGTGCACCATCTCTTCATCCGTAGCTTTCTCCCAATTTGCATTTCCGATTGCACCCTCAAAACAAGAAGGTTCAACATCTTGTTTTACCTTGGTCATGTGGGTACAATGAGGAGCAATGTAGCCAGCATATGTTATTCTGCGTCCTTTTAGATATTTTTGGTCTTGGGTTACTTCTTCTTGTTGTATCATTTGCATATCTTTCTTACTCTTGGAGTCTTCACAGAGGGCAATCCAAGTTCCTTATCAAGGCTCTTTTTTGAATTGCTTGATTTTTCATCAATGTCTGCAAAACTTATAGATGTTTTATTATCAACAAAATGTTTTCTTTACCTTTCTTGAATGTAGTGGATGAATTTGTAGGTTTGAAATTTGCACTTAATCTTCCACTTCATGGGTTTGAGTTGGGACTATTGCTAGGTGACACATTTGGTCCCTTAGAACTTGAGATTCTACAGTTGACTTTACAACATTTCCTTCTTCATTTGAGTCAAAATGAAGTCTTTTTGCACTAGCATAATAGATTGTTATTTCATCAAATATCATATCTTTGCTTATCTTGCTTATCTTGACTTGACATATGATTGGGTTGTACTTTTGCTCAAGGGAGTACCCAATAAAGATACTTTTTTTTGTTTGTATCAAGTTTCATCCTCAACTCATTTGGAATATATACATATGAAATAGAGCCAGATACTTTCATATGCGATAAGTTTGGCTTCCTACTGGTGTAACTTGATGTACAACAATAGTTAGAGTTCTATTCATAAAGTATGAAAATCCTACACACTTTGTTCTCTTTGGTGATAATCCTTCCATTTTGTTTCTACACTTCTACATATAAACCATCCAAAATGAACCGGACTTCTAATCCCTAATCAACCATTTGTCCAAATGAAACTAGGTTATTTGTTATATTGGGAACATGCAGTACAGTAGAAATATGTTTTACTTTCCCATCCTCCATCGATTGTGCTATGTTCCTTGTATACTCGATAAGGTATGATGTATCATCACTTGTTTCAATAAATCTCAAAATTGGATTTTTTTGCAAACTACTAAACCATCCTACATGGCTACTCATGTGATTTGAAGCACTTGTATCAACATACTAGACATTACTACTCGATTTTGAAACATCAATACACATTGTATTCATCATGTGATGTCAGAACATGAACAACTTCTCTGAATCATATGCATTTGTGGATGCATAGTTGTTTTATTAGTTTTTGCTATTTTGATTCTTCAACTTGCAATCATGTTCAAAGTGACTAAGTTTACCACAATTCTAACATCCCATACTGCCATTTCTTGAACCATTTCTTTGGAAGTTAATGCACTCTTTGGCTTTCCCTACCTTGAAACTCTCCTCTAGATCTTGCATTAAGTTGTTGTTGACCTTGGTCCTAGTTATTGTTTCCTCTTCCACTTCCAAAGCCTCTAGCTTGGCCTCTTCTTATGCTATATTAGAGGACTTCCTTAGAATTAGATTTTCATTGGGAGTTTGAGTCTTCACCAAGGTTCTTTTCTTCATCATGGACACAAGATCATCAATATTTGGAATATTCTTCCCTAGTCTAAATAGAAGTTTTGAACTTCTTATATGCAAATCCTAAATCACGAACGCACAATTCAACCTTATCATCATCATCTACATGGATCTCAATAGATGCAAGCGACTTACATATGCTTTTGATTTTTAAGGTGTAGTTACTTACCAACATGCTCTTCTTTTCCAATGTACACAACTCATTCTTGAGCTGTAGTTTCTATACCTTTGTATTGGTCTCCCACAATGTGACCAAACTATTCTAGCCTCTTTCTTTTTTTGGCATCCTATATGTGCCCAATCATGCTATCTTGTATGCTATGTAGCCAATATATTATCTTTCATGCTTCTTGATTCTACTCTTCATATACTCTTAACTGGTCTGCTGGCCAATTCCTCTCTTGAAATTGTGGAGGGTTTTTATTGCCTTCTTTGATGTGCTTCCAATAGCCTTTTCCCATCACGAAATTTATCATTTTGAATCTCCAAAGTATGAAAGTCGTTCTTATGCAACTTACTGCACATAAGTTGACTTATTCCATCCACATTGGCCATTTTTGAAGAAACTTACAATACTGCAAAAACACTAGAAGCAGTACCTCTACTTGAACACTATCACACTATGACTTGACAATTGGATCTAAAAAAACACAATGTTCGTATATCAATAATACACAGAATTGCTTGAAATTTTGGATCTGGAATATTTTAGAGAAATCAATTTGAATTTTTGTGTATTGATCCCTTTTTTTTGTGGGCCCCACGTTGTGGGCTTGAGACAAAGGTTAAAATGACCCCACCAAATATCATAGCAATTTGAGATCATTTGTGATACTCACATTCCTCACACCTTCTCACGGATTGTTCACTATCAGCCTTCTTCATGACCTCTCTACAACCACACTAGCTCTGATACCATGTTAAGAGAAAAGAGATAAGGAAGAGAGATCTCACACACTCTCACACACAAAGAGAGGAGCTCACACAGATTGAGGCAAGGAAGATGTTGGAGTTAGACATCTGCGGAAGCACGCGAACATCACAAGGAAGAAGAAGAAGCTTGGAGCACAAACACACAATACTAGATGTATTACTAGAGAATGTACAAAGATAAGTAGCCCATTAGGGCAATAGGCGTATATACAAGCCGGGGGAAAAAATCCTCCTAAAGAGGGAAAAAAGTGCCCCGGTGGTCCTAGTGTGTTCACACATGTCACTACCTAAATATATCAACAAAACCCCCCTGGGAGTGATGCCGTGAACAAGGAGCTGGCACTCATGTATAAGGAAGTGCCAAACTATGTGGAAATCACTCCACAAAAGGAAGTAAGCCCAAAGCTTTGCGGAAAGCTTCAAACTTCTCCCTAGGCAGAGCCTTCATGAAAAGGTCTGCAATGTTCTCCTGCGTGGGCACATATGCCAAGCTGATCTCCCCAGCGGAGAACCTCTCCCTGACATAGTGATAATGCATCTCAATGTGCTTAGTGCGAGCATGGAACACAGGGTTCCTCGCAACTGCTAATGTGCTCTGACTGTCAGTGAAGATGGTGGTGGCAGAAGACTGGCCAACACCCAAATTAGCCATAAGGCGTCTGAGCCACACACACTCAACAGTCGTTGTGAAAGCTTCCCTATACTTAGCCTCACAACTGGAAGTGGCCACACTAGGCTGCTTCTTGCTCAACCAAGATATACATGAGCTACCAAGCATGAAACAAAAACCACTGGTGGACACATGAGTGTCATAGCAACCAGCCCAATCTGAGTCAGAAGAAGCATGCAAATCTGGCGGTAGTGATCCCCCCTTGGGATAAAACAACCCAAGTAGCCGAGTACCACTCAAGTAGCGAAAGATGCGCTTAACCACCGTCCAATGCGTGACTCCTGGGCAATGCATAAACCTGCTCATCTGTGAGACATCAAACTGAATATCTGGCCGAGTAGTGCATAAGTAAATCAAGCATCCAACTGCCTACTGATAGAGAACAACATCAAATGCATCTCCAGCATCATGAAGACTCAATCGTAAACCTGTCTCCATAGGAGTGGCAATAGGCTTACAATCTTCAAGGCCAAAACGCTACAATAATGTGTCAATATATTTCGTTTGACACAAAGCCATTCCACCATCAACTTGCATAAACTGAATGCCCAAATAGTGATGCAAATGCCCCAAATCAGACATCTCAAATGAGGCATGCAAATCAGCCTTAAAATCAGCAATATGCTTCTCAATAGGACCAGTGAGCAGCATGTCGTCAACATAGAAAACAATGATCAGAAGCACATCATTAGCACGCTTAACATATAAGGTGCTCTCAGTTGGACTGTTCTCAAAACCATGTGCAATCAGATAGGCATGTATCTTCTCATACCAAGCACATGGTGCTTGCTTTAAAGCATATAATGCCTTCTTTAACCTGCACACCTGGTTTTCATGCCCTTTCTACACAAAGCCACGGGGCTGAAAAACATACACTTCTTCATGCAAGCCACCATTCAGAAATGCTGTTTTAATGTCCAACTGATGTACATTCCAACCATGATGGGCTGCAAGTGCACAAATACTCTGAACAGTAGTCATACGGCATGTAGGTGCAAAGGTCTCATCAAAATCGATGCCGCTTTCCTGCGCATAACCCTTTGCAACAAGCCTAGCCTTATACCTATCAACTGTACCAGCAGGTTTACACTTCAGCTTGTATACCCACTTAGTGCCAATGGCCTTCTTGCCAGGAGGCAAGTCACATAAAGACCATGTACCATTCTTCATTATAGCATCATATTCAGATTGCATAGCAGCCATCCAATTTTCTGAATTCTGTGCTTCATCAAAAGAAACAGGCTCATTCTCATCACAGAGACTAGATGCAGCCACAGCATAGCAATCTGATGCACTATGAGAGCCTGAACCGGTACGATATGACAAAGGTGCATCTAATTTACTGTCACACAAAGTCTACACAAGCCATTTTGGCATAGTTTTTGCCTACTCAATATCAACTCTCTCATCAACAAGTGCATCATGTAAATCTGCATCAGAAATGGAATGATCTGAATCATCATATGAAACCTGCAAAGGCTGAGAAGTTGCCTCATTAGGACCAATACTAGACTGTCCACCTGTAAAAAGAGGCATCAAAGTATCATACATGTCTTTGGAGCTAACAGATGTCTCCTTAGTACATGAAAGCAATGGCTGAATAGCATCGTCCACAAAGACAACATCACGGCTAACCAAAATGCGTTTAGTCTGTGGATGATACAGACGATAGCCTTTACTTTCAGAACTGTACCCAACAAAAATACATTTTACTGCCTTATCATCCAATTTTCTGCGATGTTGTTTAGGCACTAGTGCATATGCCAAACAACAAAAAACACTCAGATAAGCAACAGATGGCTTGCGGTCATGCCAAGCCTCATATGGAGTGATAGACTGCAGCGCTTTAGTGGGACACCTGTTCAGTACATATGCTGCACACATGATAGCCTCAAGCCAGAAACTATGAGGTAAAGCCTGACTCTTGACCATACACCTCGCCATCTCCATGAGAGACCTGTTCTTCCGTTCAGCAACTCCATTCTGTTGAGGTGTATACGACACTGTACACTGGTGTTTTATCCCACGTTCAGCCAGAAATGCATTAAAATCAGAAGACATATATTCCCCCCCTCGATCAGAACGGAGGGTGCCCATTTTACATGCTGACAGATTTTCAGCCAAAACCAAAAACTGTTTGAAGCACATGAACACTTCGGACTTTGCTTTGAGTGGATATACCCATGCATGTCTGGAAAAATCATCAATGAAAGTCGCGAAGTAAAGGTAATTTCCAAAAGAGGGTGTCTGCATAGGACCACAGACATCACTATGTACAAGCTGCAATTTCTGCGTAGCCCGAACTGAACCATCTTTTGGAAAGGAGGAACGCTGCATTTTGCCCAAAATACAGCCTTCACATACATGTTTTCTAGGTGTCTCAAGCTTGGGCAAAGAAGACACCGTATCAGATTTCTACAAGCGTAGCAAACTAGCAAAATTCAGATTACCAAAGCATGCATGCCAAAGCTTTGCATCTGAGATAGCCTGAGAATCATGAACTGCACATGCCGAATAATTCACAGATCTTTCATAGTCTATGAGCTTATACAGCCCACGACATAAAATGCCAGAAGCAATAATAACATCGCCATTTGACAGATCATGAACTGTACATCTGTCATCAACAAATTTCACAACCAAGCCAATCTTGGCTAATGCAGAAACTGATAACAAATTCTTCTTGATCCCTGGCATAAATAAAGCATCTGACAAGGTGAAAGAACTACCATCAGTAGTAGTCAGAATGATCTTACTAACTCCCATAACAGGATAAGAGGAGTTGTTGGCGCATGTGACAATATTCCCTGTAGGGGCAGGCTCGAGTGAAGAGAAGAAACTGCGCTGCGAGGTAATATGTTTGGTCGCCCCACTGTCAAAGTACCAAACATCTGAGTCCACTGTAGACATGCACTCCTCATGAGAAGATGGATCAAAACTGCAAACAGTAGTAAACGCCCATTCTTCTTCCTGCAGAAGATTAGCAGAATTTGTTTTTGGTGTAGAGGCTTCTGCAACAACCATTCTAGCCTCCTTTTTCTTTGCCTCTTTTGCAGCCAGTTTTGGACAGTTCTTTATGATATGATCATTCCCTTTACAGTACTTGCAAAACAATTTCTGCTTTTTTGATTTCTTCTCATCTTTATCCTGGTTCTTCGAATGTGCAGCATTTGCAGATTTCTGCTTACTAGTAGAAGAGCTCCATTTTCCTTTGCCCTTCTGACTAGCCAGGAAAGCTTGATCTGCAACACATATAATGGACCTGTTCTGCCTCGACTGATCTTCCTACAACAGAACTGAGACTAACTCCTCAAATGATAAGGCAATTGGATTGCCTTTCATCATCAACCGAAGAGTAGAAGCAAAACTCTGATATGAATCAGGAAGACCATTCAGAGCGGTCTGCACAAGTGAGCTATCTGGTATAACCTCATCAGCAAAAATCAACTGTTCCTTCAAGTCTTTGATCTTCGTTAGTTGTCCATAGAATCACCTTCATTCATGTGCTCACTCTCCAACTGTTTTCGGAGGTAAGCAACACGAGCCTCATTCCTAGCTTGGTACAATGTGGTAAGTGTATCCAAAGCATCCCTAGCTGTTCTGCAAGAGCGAATATGAGGAATAATGGCACGTTTGACAGACAAAGCTATCAATGCATGTGCCTGGGCATCTCTACCATCCCAACGAATCTGCTCTACAGTAGGTGCAGTAGAAACAGAAGCACGAACAGGAATCTGCACAACATCTTCGACACCATCTTCATCAGCTCCAACACCTGTATTTGCAGTACCTGTTGTTATAGGTGTAACAGGACATCTTTCAACACCCTGCACAATGTTCCACAATCCTTTTGCAACCAATACATGTCGCATCATATAAGCCCACAATGGGTAGTTGGTACCATCCAACTTATCCTCAACAGCCAACATACGGAATACATCACTGCTTTCAACCATGGCCGGTGACTAAAATACCTTGATGCAGAAAATTGACTGTATCTCAAAAAGTTGAACGAAACTGCCCAGACGACTTCTGCTAAACCTGTAGCAGACTTCGAGACGCTTATACTGGCGAACAAGAACTGGTATATACCTTTGGCACAAAAAGACAAAATAGCCTGCACAAGCACTACGATAGTGCATTCGGAGGTCGAAACGAGCTCAGATCGTGATTTCGGCACCACAGAGCGAAGCCGTTTTGATCTGTAAAACACCCTGAGTATGCTCACCAAATTTCGTGCGAATTTGAGACTGCAAACGGAGGAGTGTCGACGGCGCCCTAGATGAAGCGACGACCTGCTCTGATACCAATTGTTGGAGTTAGACGTCTGCGGAAGCACGTGAACAACACAAGGAAGAAGAAGAAGCTTGGAGCACAAACACACAATACTAGATGTATTACTAGAGAATGTACAAAGATAAGTAGCCCATTAGGGCAATAGGCGTATATACAAGCCGGGGGAAAAAAACCTCCTAAAGAGGGAAAAAAGTGCCCTGACGGTCCTAGTGTGTTCACACACATCACTACCTAAATATATCAACAGAAGAATGATGTTCTTGTACTTCTTCTATTACATAAAGAGAATATGCAAGAATGACCTAATACAACCTATACAACCTGTATATTATATAAAGAACAATACATAAAGAAAACCCTAATGTTTGCAGACGAGTGATTTGGCAAGAAAAATATGTGCTATCACTCTCGATAAATGAATATGGTGAATCTCACTAAAAGTATCCCTTATATATATCAGCGTAACCACTATACATGTCAGTGAAATGAAAAGTTTTACGCATCATCCTCGATCATCACATATCCATCATATCCCTAGACTTGTGAATATATATAATAGTATGATCTATCCATTAGTCTGGGAACTTCTCAACCAATGCTCGATTGAAGAGGCATGTAATAAGTAGTGCCAAGAACCCCTCTCCATATATAAGGTGCTCAACATGTAAGTCAAATTGGTCCCTGGCCCTCCCATGTTCTCGACTATTTCCACTTTCTTCTCAACTTTTTCTGTGTGAAGAGTGGAAGTAGTCGGATGTGAGATCTAAGATGTGAATGGGGGTGGAATGTCTCCTCTCTTATAAATCCCGCCATGAAATTGAACAATGGTTGCTCATAAGTGGTGTATGTCCCAATACTAGTGGTCCTATACTTGTCTCTTACAATAATTATGCGACTACATGCGGTGCTATGCTTGTTTGTGTGTAATCTCTCATAGAGCCTCATCAACTCTAAGACATTGTTGTAGCTCGTGGCACTCCTCATCATACAGGTTGTTTTAGGGCATGGTCTCAATGCATGGTGGAAAGGTATGTGTGTGGTGGGGAAAGCTCTATATAGCTGAATCATGCAAGATAGATGTAATCCATGAAGTGAGTGTAAATATACATGTAATATGTGATGTGAGCATATAAAGGGGATCATGCAGATTGAGTGAGAGTAAATCTGAGCTGATATGGTGTGCATAGATAGGAGAAAGTTCATGTGCAAAGTGCATGTGGTATGTAGATGTTGAGGTGGTAGGGGATTCAGTGATAGAGAAGGGATGAGAGAGTTCTAGATAGGGGTCCAAGAATATAATGCGCGGTTCTTTGTCCACCACCATGCAAGAAATAGGTGAAAGGACTTGACCTTGGCCATTGATGCATCCCATTATAAATAACAAGCTGGTGGTGACTACCAACCTCAAGAAAGTGTCTGCACCCTGTCTTATCATAGTCCATATCAACTGATGATTTGCTAGTTCAAGTCTCATCTGGGTTTGATTTCTGCATGATATCTGGTTGCTCCATATCATATAACTCACATTGTTGAGACTTTGTATGCACATTGAAGTCCCCTAGGACAAATACCTCACCTAATGTAGGCTAATGAACTATATCCTCTGATAGTGGAGTGTTGGAGTTAGACGTCTGCATAAGCACGTGAACAACACAAAGAAGAAGAAGAAGCTTGGAGCACAACACACAATACTGAATCTATTACTACTATAATGTACAAAGATAAGTAACCCATTAGGGCAATAGGTGTATATACAAGCGGGGGGAAAAAACCTCCTAAACAGGGAAAAAAATCCCTTGGCAGTCCTAATGTGTTCACACACATCACTACCTAAATATATCAACAAATCTCCCTTGGGAGTGATGCGGTGAACAAGGAGCTAGCACTCATGTATAAGGAAGTGCCAAGCTATGTGGAAATCACTCCACAAAAGGAAGTAAGCCCAAAGCTTTGCGGAAAGCTTCAAACTTCTCCCTAGGCAGATCCTTTGTGAAAAGTTTTCTAATGTTCTCCTGCATGGGCACATATGCCAAGTTGATCTCTCCAACAGAGAACCTCTCCTTGACATAATGATAACGCACCCCAATGTGCTTATTGCGAGCATGGAACATAATGTTCCTCACAACTGTCATGACTGTTAGTGAAGGTGGTGGTAGACGACTGACTGACACCCAAATCAGCCATAAGGCATCTGAGGCACACACACTCAACAATCGCTGTGAAAGCTTCCCTATACTCAGCCTCACAACTGGAAGTGGCCACAGTAGGCTACTTCTTTCTCAACCAAGATATATATGAGCTACCAAGCATGAAGCAAAATCCACTAGTGGACACACGAGTGCCATAGAAACTAGCCAAATCACTATCAGAAAAAGCATGCAAATCTGCCGGTAGTGATCCCCCCTTGGGATAAAACAATCCAAGTAGCTAAGTACCACTCAAGTAGCGAAATATGTGCTTAACCGCCTGCCAATGCTTGACACTTGGGCAGTGCATAGACCTGCTCATCTGTGAGACAACAAACTGAATGTTTGGCCGAGTAATGCATGAGTAAATCAAGCATCCAACAGCCTGCTGATAGAGAACAACATCAAATGCATCTCCAACATCATGAAGACTCAACCGTAAACCTGTCTTTGTAGGAGTGGCAATAGGCTTATAGTCTTCAAGGCCAAAACACTACAATTATGTGTCAATATGTTTCGTTTGACACAAAGCCATCCCACCATCAACTTGCATAAACTGAATGCCCAAATAATGATGCAAATGAACA
This sequence comes from Ceratopteris richardii, assembly GCA_020310875.1. NCBI lineage: Eukaryota > Viridiplantae > Streptophyta > Polypodiopsida > Polypodiales > Pteridaceae > Ceratopteris > Ceratopteris richardii. Next base: position 66,971,686 of record CM035424.1, read on the forward strand.
CAAATTAGACATCTCAAATGAGGCATGCAAATCAGCCTTAAAATCACCAATATGCTTGTGATGAGGACCAGTGAGTAGCATGTCATCAACATACACAACAATGATTAGAATCACATAATTAGCATGCTTAACATATAAGGTACTCTTAGTTGGAATGTTCTCAAAACCATGTGCAATTAGACAGGCATGTATCTTTTCATACCAAGCATGTGATGCTTGCTTTAAACCATATAATGCCTTCTTTAACCTACACACATGGTTTTCATGCCCTTTCTGCGCAAAGCCACGGGGCTAAAAAACTTACACTTCTTCATGCAAGTCACCATTCAAAAATGCTGTTTTAATGTCCAATTGATGTACATTCCAACCATGATGAGCTGCAAGTGCATAGATGCTACGAACAATAGTCATTCGGCATGTAGATCCAAAGGTCTCATCAAAATCAATGCCTCTTTCCTGCGCATAACCCTTTGCAACAAGCCTAGCCTTATACCTGTCAATTGTTCCATCAGGTTTACACTTTATATTGTATACACACTTAGTGGAAATGGGCTTCTTGTGAGGAGGCAAGTCACATAAAAACCAGGTACCATTTTTCATTATAGCATCATATTCATATTGCATAGCAGCCATCCAATTTTTTGAATTTTATGCTTCATCAAATGAAACAGGCTCATTCTCATCATAAAGACTAGATGCAACCATATCATAGAAATTTGATGCACAAGAGGCACTATGGGAGCTTGAACGGTATGATATGATAGAGGTGCATCTAATTTACTGTCACACAAATTCTGCACCAGCCATTTTGGCATAGTTTTTGCATGCTCAACATCAGCTCTCTCATCAACAAGTGCATCATGTAAATCTTCATAAAAAATGGAATGATCTGCATCATCACATGAAACGTGCAAAGGCTGAGAAGTTGCCTCATTAGGACCAGCACTACACAATCCACTTATAAAAAGAGGCAACAAAGTATCATATATGTTGAGAGGTGCATTAAGGAAATGGCCTCTAACACTTCCTTGATGCTCAACTCATAAACAAAGAATGGAATTCAAGATGAGGGACACCAGGCTCCTATAAAATCACTCACATGAAAAATACACACAGCACTGCCAAAGCAGGGGTGGTCCGCGCCGCTTTGTCACACAAATACAATGGCACTCTTAGGGTGGGGGTGATCCACGCTGCCCTCTTAGTACACTTAAACACAATCAACACAAAGGTACTCTTAAGGCAGGGGTGATCCACATCGCCCTCTTAGTACCAACACACAAACATTACACAAGTACTCTTAAGGCAGGGGTTGTCCACACCGCCCTCTTAGTACCAACACAGAAAATGCAAAACACTGACAAGAAAGAGATTCTCAATGACAAGAGGAGCCAAGTGATACCACAATCTTCAATGGGTTTGGGAATGATGGAGAAGAGGGAAGGAAGATGGAAGAAGTAGGAAATGAGAGAAGAAGAGAGAGTGTATTGGATAGAATAAGCAAAGGTTTAGGGTAATGGAAATGGAAGGAATTGGAGAAATGAACTTGATTGAAATAGAAAATATTACAAAGACATGGGGGACTTACAAATTAGGAGCTTGTATAGCTCTCTCAATATAATGACATGGAGAAAACTCCTTCTCCTAGGCTTGGAGTGCTCACTACATCCACAACATGTACCTGCATACAACTCTTCTTGTTTTTAGGGCACCCAAGGGGGTCCTTTTATAGGCCTTTTGGGAAGATATTTGGAGATGATATTATTTGGGAGAATCTTCTAGATGTGACACTTATGTGGTGGAAAATACAATATTGACAAAATCCTAGAAGATTTTTGGTCATTCTAAGGTATTCATCTTATCTTATATGGTCATATCTTTGATTTTTTGATGGAAAATCATAAAACTACTATAAATAGCACCTCTATTTCGTGGGAATGAGCCTCAAATCCGAATTTGGGCGTTTGGAATATTTTATGTATGGTTTTGGGCCCAAAAAAGTCAATCATATGTGTCCCATTTGTCAAGAATCTTTCTGTAGGACTCAAAAGTTTATGGTGGGGTTTGAGTCTTTGAAAAGTATTTTGGACTCTTTCAAAAGGGAGAGTGGGTCAAGCTTAAGTATTTGAATTTATAAATCTACTTTTCCCACTCCATATTTAACTTGGGATTTGATTCTACCATTCACTGCAGGTAAGGATAGCTACCTTACTAGGGTGGGGCCCACATTATTCTTGGATTTTTATTTCTAAATACATATATTTATGGTTTCCATGAAGGTTTGAGAAATAAAAATACTATAGGGATACATACTATAGGGGTACATATCTATACATAAGGTATTATTAAGGAGGGGTTTCAAAAAATATTCCTTCATTCTTAGCCCTCCCCTTAGCTAGAGGCATTCATGTCTCTAGCCTTCAAAGAGTTTGTTGATGTTCCAAGGCGGGTCATCTTCTTGTAGAACTATTGATATATCCTTCTCCCTTGATTGTTCCTGTTGTCCATTACTTTCTTCTATCCTTTGCCAGTATTTCTTTAACCTCCATCCATTGACCTTCGTCTTGTGCAGCTTCCTTGACATATCCATGAGTTGATAGCTTCCATTCTTGAACTTTGTCTTGATCAGAAATGGTTCTTCCCAGCGTGGTTGGAACTTTGTATCATGCGATTATCATACCTTAAAACAGGAGTTCCTTCTGTTAACCCTTTATCCTTTAGTTGTTTGTTGAATTTCTCCCTTCTTTTCTCTGCTTGATTGATGTAATGTTCCACTGTAAGCTCCCTTTTCATACTCAAGTGTTGTAGATCTATAAGCCTCTTTTCAATGACCTCTTCTTCACTTTTTGCACTTTCTTTTAGCAGTACACAGAGACTTGGGATTTCCACTTCTATTGGTAATAAGGCTTCTTGTCCGTACACTAAATGAAAAGGAGTGAATCCTAAGGATGCCTTGTAGGATGTGCGATATGCCCATAATGCTGCAGTGAGGTGCTGGTCCCATTCCTTAGGATGCTTCTTTACCTGCTTACTGATAATTTTACAAAGAATTCCATTGGTCTTTTCAAAAAGACCATTACATTGAGGATAATAGGGTGTGAAATATCTGTGCCTTATGTTTAATCTAATCAATAGATCATTCAAAATAGCTGATCTAAAACCTGGACCATGATCAGACACTATCTCTAAAGGTATGCCAAATCTACAACATATGAAATCATAAATGAACTTCCCAATATCTTGTGTGGTTGTCCTTTTTGTGCTAGTTGCTTCTGCCCATCTAGTCATGTAGTCCACTGCCACGATGATGTACTCCTTCCCTGAGCTTGTCCTTGGTAGGGGTCCAATTGCATCGATTCCCCATTTCTCGAATGGCCCATAAGATATGACTGGTGTCCTTGGTTCATACATAAGCCTCTTATTCCCTGTAATATGACATTTATTACATGTTTTACACCAATATTGAACATCTTTATGAAGTGTAGGCCATGTATACCCTGCTTGAAGTACTTTCCTTATCGTTATCTCATGTGAGAAGTGTCCTCTACATGCATGATCATGACATGATTCCAGAATGCTCTTTATTTCATCTGATATGGGGATCCTTCTAAGGATAAGATCCTTACCTTTCTCATAGAGATGGTCTCTTATGAGTTGGTACTGTAGAGCCTTCTTCGCTAATCTATGTCTTTGTACCTTGTTTAGGTGCTTGGGTGCTTCTCTAGTTTCCAGAAACTCGATGATATCTTGTAATTCTTCTTGACCTACAAATCTATTGTCTCCCAGCTTCATGGATGCTATGAACCCATCAAATTGCTCATTTGCTAATGCATCTGCTTCCTTATTTTCGGTCCTTGGTACATGACATATTTGAGTGTTATCAAATTGTTTCAATAACACTCTTACCTTTTTCAACCATTCAAGCAAATTTTGCCTTTTGCAACACCAAACATTTTGTAATTGCTTAATTATCAACATTGAGTCTCCTTTGATGATCAACCTTTTGATACCATGTTGAACACATTCATGCAAGGCCTCACATAGTGCTGCATATTCTGCTTCATTATTTGAATGAGCGTTAGGAAGAGCTATACCTTTCTTGAAGATGAGCTGTTTGTTTTGTTCATATATCAAAAATCCTCCTGTTGCTTTGTCCACCTGCTTCTTATATGCACCATCAAAAAATATAGTATGTGCATCTTCAATATCTTCTTCATGCAAGGTTGCTCCCCTATCCCTCTCATTGGATATTTTCCTCTCCCACTTCCTGTAGGTGAGTATGTCTGCAAGACTGGCTCTTGTGCTTTCCTCTACTACAAAATTATAGTTGTATTCTTGAAGTTCAAGAACCCATTTAGCTATTCTAGATGAGATGCTCATATGTTGTACCACATATGGAAATGCATGATCTGTTGTAAGAATAATGAAAGGCCTAGCAAGAAGGTAAGACCGAAACTTCCTTACTCCAAACATAAGTGCATACATGAGTTTCTCTACATCTGTGTATCTCTTCTCATTTTCTTTCATTACCTTGCTAGCAAAATAAACAGGAAACATGTGAGATATCTTTGTATCCTTCTGGAGTAAGACTACCCCGATTGCTTCTTCACCTGCACTTGGACACACATAGAAAGTCTCTCCCATATTTGGTGGCATCAATGTGGGTAGAATGCTGAGTACACTTTTGATTTCTTCAAAACATTCATTATGGATATCCTCCCATGCAAAGAAACTATCTTGTGCAAGCTTTTGTAATGGAGATATGATTTTAGATAGAAGGTGGATGAACCGTGACATGTAGCGTACCTTTTGTACAAAAGTGAGGGTCTGCTTTGTTGTTGTTGGAGGAGGTAGAGCCAATAAGGCTTCCACTTTGGAGGGATCAACCTGAATCCCCTTTTTGATATGAGATGTCCAAGAAGAACTACTTCTTTCTCGGCAATATGACACTTATCAAGATTCAATTGACCTCCAAGATCATACAATCTTTTTAAGCCTTCTTCCACTTTTTGACAATGCATAACTCTAGTGCTATATATGCAGAACTCATCCATGTACACCCTTATTGATGATCCAAAGAATGGTTGAAAAACATAGTTCATAAACCTCTGAAATGTTGCAAGTGCATTGGTTAGGCCAAAAGGCATTACCCGATAAGCAAAGCATCCCCATGGCATAATGAATGTGGTCTTCCTTTGGTCCTCCTCAGCTATCCGGATTTGAAAACATCTTGAGTATCTGTTGGTGTAAATCACAAGCCTACACATTTGTCTTGAGAGACATCTTGAAGATCTTACATATGTGAAGAAGCATAGGAACCATTGCTAGTGGTTAATTACCACTTTATCTCATTGTAAAAGTCAAATTGACTTGGAATCTCTTGTAATCACCTACCAAAAGGATTCGTGGAAAAATTAGCTGTTTGATTGAAGGAATATCTCCTAGCATTTAGGAGCTTGATCATAGGGAGCCAAAAGTTTGAATTTGAATTCAAAGTTTTACTCATTCCTTATAAAAATGGACATGAAAAGTCACGGGTAAGAGAGAGCAGTCCCGAGCCTATCATTACTGATTTTTGAGTGTGTGTGAGGTCTACACTCTAGCTCACACCTCTCTACACCATTTGGAAATGATATTCATGCCAATGGAGTTGTATACAAATATTCATTAATACATACATTCACATTGTCCATCTCTGAGTTCTCTGTTAGTCTACTCAAAAGTCTGTCAACTTGTCAAGGGCATATCTCGGTAAATTCACCAAATTCAATGATTCAAAGCTTGTTGGATTCAGCTTAAAGTAATCTACATGCTTTCAAAGTTTGAAGACATTCTATTCAGTCATTTTGGAGAAATTTGCGTCGAGGTGATCTCTGGTCATTTTTTGCTATAGTCCTAAAGAGGCGTGGGAATAGCTTAACTTGCTAAATTGATTTCTCTTAGCATAGTTTATCTTTTTACATCATTCCACTTGGAATTGGTAGCGTACTAACCTAATTAGATACCCTCGAAAGGAATTTTTCCAATTCCTACTGTGCTGGTCATGTTGAGCAAAATACGCAGCAGTTGTCAAGCCATAAATAGAAGGTTTTCTTAAGTTTGTGAACTCCAAAGGTATCTGTTTTGATTCAATCATTGCACACATCATTTCCAAAGTACATAGGACATTTTATGGTGTCATTGGAAAGCTAAGGAGGTCTAGTTATCAACTCTGAAGCAAAAGAGGTCTGGTACAAAGCAGGTTTAGCAGTACCTACTCAGTCTCTTGAAGCATTCATCCATCTTCCCAATAGTATCCATAACGTACAGTGTATCTTTAATAACCTGCCACTTCATTTAGAATCTCATCTTGGAAGGGTAGTGGAAAATTATCTCTCTTTGTTGCTGCATTTAAGGGTTTATAGTCTACACACACCCTCCATTTACCATTCTTCTTTGGGGTAACTACTACTGGAGACACCCATTCTGAATTTGATACAAGGTAAATGCTACCAGCCTTTATGAGTCTATTTACCTCATTTAATAGAGCCTCTTGTTGAATTGTTCTGATCCTTCTGAGATTTTGCACAACTGGCTTTGCTTCTGGCTTGATTTCGATATGATGTTGAATAGCAGTTACACCTTGTATCTCATTATAATCTTTAATGAACAATTTGGGATACCTTTTGAGCATGTTGATGTACGTGGTCCTTTCCTCTGAGGTGAGATCTTCCGCTAGCATCTTTTGGAGATCCACTTCAGGCATGGAGTCCTCACTTTGTGGTTGTTGTAGATAATCCTCTTTGCCTCCATCTTCTTTTCCTTGAAAGATCACGCCCATGACTTCGAGTGTTGATGAATCATTTTCGGTTGTTGATTCCTCACTGCTAGAATCACTATCATAGCAAGAACTCTCTTCATCGATAGTTATTTCGTACCTGTGATCTTCCTTCTTTTGGTCCTTCAAATCATATGTAACTGGCTTTGTTCTATCATTTGGTTTGAGAACTAGAAGGCCAGAACCCCATTTTTGATCTGCTTTCACTGCGATTAACCATGGATGTCCTAATATGATAGGGTAGCCCTCCCCCTTGGTTGCAATTACATACATATCCAAGGCAACCTCTATATCACATACTGTAACTCTTAAATTTTCAATTACACCAACACATTTAACAACACTATTGTTTGCCATTTTAGCTTGGTAAGCAGATGGTCCTATCACGTCCAAGCCTAACCTATGCATTGTTTTTTCTCTCATGACACACATCTGTGCTCCGCCATCCACATACACATTGGAAATCCTTTTCCCTTTTACATATGCATCCACTGTGGGTACCACATCATTGCATGCATTGGATCTTATAAGGTTAATTTCCTTGCTTTTAGCCCTCCTAGTGCTTACTAGCTTGGACCATTCCCTCCTAGTTTTTGAAGATAATTGGAGTAATTGTGACCAAGTGATATTTGGTTTCTGTGTGGATATATCTTCAACTAGGTCATAAGGTTCAATGCCCTTACCTAGAGGAAAGTCTTCCATCGTGATCTTCCTCCTTGGCCTTCTCTTTCTTTTACTAGCTTCTCCTTCTACAACTCTTCCTTTCTTCGTTTGTGTGCCCATGCTGGAATCTTCATCTTGAGATCAGTCTCTGTCTTGCACCCTTGTCCTCTTGATTGGCATTGTATCCATAGTCTCCTGCTCCTCAGTCAGCTCAAAAACATTCACTTGCCTTTGGTCACCCTGAGCCATTGGGACAGGTGGAATATTTGCTTGCTGTTGTTGTTGTTCCTGTGCATATTGTGGCGGCCTCCTGATAGGATACACATCACCTGGATTCCTACGAGGATGAGGACAATTATACATACCATGACCATGTTCGTTGCGATTGTAGCATATAAACTCTTGTGCTTGTCGTCGTTGTCCTCGATTTTGTTCCCTTTGTGGTCTGTCTTGTTGGCTCCTCACCAAGTTGAGTGTTAGTTGTTCCAGCTGTTGTGTGAGCTTCTGCAAAATATCTTGTTGCGAAGTTCTTTCATTCTCTGCTTGTGTAGCTGGTACAGCGGGAACAATATCCATATGCTCTAGTTTTTCCACCTTTGAAGATTGAAACTTCAATTTCCTGCACTTCACTCTTGCTACTTCTAAAGCTTCTTCAAAGGTCCCTGGAAATTGTGACTCCACCTTTTGTTTCAAAGAAGGGAATAGTCCCGAGATAAACCTATCCCTTTTTAGAAATTGTGGAGCTACTTCATTTGCTCCTAGACTAGCTTCCCAATTATTCCAAATACATTGAAATTTTGACTCATAGTTTGAGAAATCTTCAAGATTTACTTGCCTTAATTGGAGCAATTGTTGCCACAATCCTTTAGGTGTCTCCCTTTTCCCATATCTCGCAAGCAATGCTGCATGCACTGCTTCCAAACTTCCTGTTGCCTCATTCGAAAGATTGTTGTACAACGTTCTAGCTTCCTCCTTCAAGATCAGCGGGAAGGCCCTAAGCTTGACTGTTTCTTGATCTCTTCCAGAGATAAGGTATGCCATCTCCAAGTTGTCAAGAAATTCCCCAGCATCTTCATTGAGTCTTCCATAGAAATGCAAGAAGATTGATGCCATTGTGATCTTGAAGGTGGATTTCTTACAAAAGAATAAAGATATAGACGTCAAAGCTCAAAGTGTACTCTAGAATTGGGAAGATGAATGGCTCAGGAGATGCAAGGATTTCTCCTAAACGTTAAGCTCCGAAGTGATACACTATGCGTTGCTGAAACAAAATCTTCCTACTGTATGTGATGTGGATGGAGAGAAGGGATCTTGGTTGATAGGGTTTGTTGGGACGGATGGGACAGTTTCGGTTATTGGGGTTTTGAAGATTCATTAACTTGAGATTCCTCAGTGGGGGCACTAGGTTATGAGAGAGGCATTAAGGAAATGGCCTCTAACACTTCCTCGATGCTCAACTCATAAACAAAGAATGTAATTGAAGATGAGGGACACCAGGCTTCTATAAAATCACTCACATGAAAAACACACACAGCACTGCCAAAGCAGGGGTGGTCCGCGCCGCTTTGTCACACAAATACAATGTCACTCTTAGGGTGGGGGTGATCCACGCTGCCCCCTTAGTACACTTAAACACAATCAACACAAAGGTACTCTTAAGGTAGGGGTGATCCGACAAGTACTCTTAAGGCAGGGGTTGTCCACACCGCCCTCTTAGTACCAACACAGAAAATGCAAAACACTCACAAGAAAGAGATTCTCAATGACAAGAGGAGCCAAGTGATACCACAATCTTCAATGGGTTTGGGAATGATGGAGAAGAGGGAAGGAAGATGGAAGAAGTAGGAAATGAGAGAAGAAGAGAGAGTGTATTGGATAGAATAAGCAAAGGTTTAGGGTAATGGAAATGGAAGGAATTGGAGAAATGAACTTGATTGAAATAGAAAATATTACAAAGACATGGGGGACTTACAAATTAGGAGCTTGTATAGCTCTCTCAATATAATTACATGGAGTAGACTCCTTCTCCTAGGCTTGGAGTACTCACTACACCCACAGCGTGTATCTGCATACAACTCTTCTTGTTTTTAGGGCACCCAAGGGGGTCCTTTTATAGGCCTTTTGGGAAGATATTTGGAGATGATATTATTTGAGAGAATCTTCTAGATGTGACAGTTGTGTGGTGGAAAATACAATATTGACAAAATCCTAGAAGATTTTTGGCCATTCTAAAGTGTTCATCTTATCCCATATGGTCATATCTTTGATTTTTTGATGAAAAATCATAAAAATACTATAAATAGCACCTCTATTTCGTGGGAATGAGCCTCAAATCCGAATTTGGGCGTTTGGAATATTTTATGTATGGTTTTGGGCCCAAAAAAGTCAATCATATGTGTCCCATTTGTCAAGAATCTTTCTGTAGGACTCAAAAGTTTATGGTGGGGTTTGAGTCTTTGTTTCAAAAGGGAGAGTGGGTCAAGCTTAAGTATTTGAATTTATAAATCTACTTGTCCCACTCCATATTTAACTTGGGATTTGATTCTACCATTCACTGCAGGTAAGGGTAGCTACCTTACTAGGGTGGGCCCAATACCTTATTCTTGGATTTTTATTTCCTTCAAATACATATATTTATGGTTTCCATGAAGGTTTGAAAAATACAAATACTATAGGGGTACATATCTATACATAAGGTATTATTAAGGAGGGGTTTCAAAAAAATATTCCTTCAATGTCTTTGGAGCTAACATATGTCTTCCTTGTACATGAAAGTGGGCTGAATAACATCTTCCACAAAAACAACATCATGGCTAACCAAAATGCGTTAGTCTGTGGATGATACAGACGATAGCCTTTGCTTTCGGAACTGTACCCAACAGAAATACATTTCACTACTTTATCGTCCAATTTTCCTTGATGTTGTTCATGCACTAATACATATGCCAGACAACCAAAAACACGCAGATGAGCAACAGATGGCTTGCGACCATGCCAAGCCTCATATGGAGTGATAGACTATAATGCTTTAGTGGGACACCTTTTAAGTACATATGATGCACACATAACAACCTCAAGCTAGAAACTATGTGGTAAAGCTTGAGTCTTTACCATACACCTCGCCATCTCCATGAGTGATTTGTTCTTCCGTTCAACTCTGTTGAGGTGCATATGACACTGTACACTGATTTTTTATCCCATGTTAAGCCAAAACTCCATTACAATTAGAAGACATATATGCCCCCCCCGATCAAAATGAAGGGTGCCCATTTTACATGCTGACAGATTTTCAGCCAAAACCAAAAACTCTTTGAAGCACATGAACACTTCCAACTTTGCTTTCAATGGATATACCCATGCATCCCTGGAAAAATCATCAGTGAAAGTCATGAAATAAAGATAGTTTCCAAAAGAGGGTGTCTACATAGGACCACGAACATCATTGTGAATAAGCTGCAATTTCTGAGTAGCTCGAATTGAACCATCTTTTGTGTTGGAAGAGATGGATGGATACCTAAAGGAAGTGAGGTGGTAATACTAAAACCTGCTTTGTACCAAACCTGATGCACTTTAGAGTTATAAAGTAGGCCCTTTTAGCTTGCAAATGACACCAAGAAAGTACCTATATACTTTGGAATTGATACTTGAAACAATTAATCCAAAACTGACTAGTTCAAGAATAAGTAATGTTGAAAAACTTGCTATTCTAGTGCATAGACCTGCTGGTTTTTTTACTCAGAGCTCACAACACAGTAAAAATTGGCAAAATTCCTTTTGGGAGAATTCAATTAGCTTAGATAGCTAATTATTGCAAGTGGAATCATTTAAAATGATCAAATATGCTTTGAGAAATAAATTTAGCGAATCAGATCTTACTCTCGATATTTTAGGGAACAACCAGTACATGACCAATGAGCACTTCAAAGGCAATTTATCTCTGATGCATAAACCAAATGCCTTGAAACTTTTACAGCGCAAAGTAGACTTGAAGCTGGTTCCAACAAGCCAACGGTTATGTAAAATAGTTGAGTATTCACTAAGCTATGACCAAAAGAAGTTGACAGTTTGAAGTAGTTGTAGCAGAGAAGTGGACAGAGCTGTTCAATGAGCTATATGTATTATAGAACATAATTGTACAGAGTCATTGGCATTGTAATGATGCTCAATACTGATGAGTTGAGTGACTATAGTGTGAGCTACTCAAGTTCTACAAGTGATTAAAGAGTGAGCTCTGAATGAGGCATGCACTGCAAGATTTTACAAAGTCTTTTATATGTGTTACTTCTAAGTTTGAATTTTGAATTAAAACTTTGGCTCCAATAAAAAAGTGACTCCACTGATTTAGGAGATATTCCCTCAACTTGAAGTCATAGCTAATATTCTTCCTAACTCCACGAGTTATAAGATTTTATAGGATTCTCCAAAGAATTAATGTTTTACAATGATAAATGATCAAGTAGTTACAAGCTATAGTTCACATTAATCATCAAGTGCTAGTTCCACACAATGTCTTCCATGCTAAGACAAATGTGTAGGCTTGAACATTTGCACCAACTACTCCCCCTCAAGCGAAAGATCCTGGCTGCATTGCTTCATCAATTTTCTTGAATATTCTGTAATCCAATCATGGTTTTAGACCTACAAAGCTTAGTACCATCAAGTGCTTTGGTTAACAAATTAGCACACTGCATATATGTAGATACATATGCTAGTTGAATCTCTTTGCGCAAGAGTTTCTCTCTAAAATAGTGATAGTGCACTTCTATATGCTTAGTTCTTGCATGATAAATGGGGTTGGCTGCAAGATGCAAAGAACTAGTGTCATCCATAGCCAAGGGTGCAACCAGGAATGCCTCCAATTAGACCAGCAATTCCGGTAATACCCAGACCACTAGAATCAATGAGAAGGCTCAAAACGATTCAAGCTGCTAAATGCATGGGAAATCACTATGATGGAATGGGAGAACCATATGACCACATAGCAGAGTTTAAGCAAGTATTACGAGCCGAACAAGTGGATGAATTCTTTGTTTAGTACGAGTCCTTTGGATTAACCCTCACAGGGACGACTTTGACTTGGTTCCAACCATTGGATCCAAATCAATTCGGAAATATAAAGCAATTTTTCCAAGAGTTCATTGGAGAATTTACCAAGAGAGGGATTAAACACAACTCGTCATCCTTAATTCATAGTTTCAAACAAAACCCAAATGAAACCATAAAAATAGCTGCGCGAAGATTCAACCAATATGTTGATAGATGCCCAACAACAGGATGACCCCCCAGCAAAAAAATGATATCATTATTCTTGGATGGATTGACTAATGGGACACTGAGAACCCTAGTTTACATAAAATGGCTCTAGACACTGATTGAGTGTCTCCAAGAATGCATTGACCTAGAAGAAAACCTAGGTGATGACCTCAAAAGTACACCAAGCTCTACTAAATTAGAGGACACTAGGAGTACAATGACGACTAGTTCTAGTAATGTGGAGGAGCTAGCAGATCTGGCAGCCAAGAAGTTAGGAGTCCACGGATAGAGGAATTACCAGAACCCATCGATGAGAATGCCGATACTACGGAGATGCAACCTATGTGGTGGAGATCACCCATCACACATGTGTGTAAGAGGAGGAATAGGCATGCCTCAAGCTTACCGAAACAATAGGTAGCCACCTCAAGGACCCAACCTGTACTACCATATTGAGCAGAAATACACTAACCATACTACTAAAAATTTCCCATTCAACACGCAGTCAAGGATCATGAATCAACCTCAATATAGGCTTTATGGATACCCTCCTAGAGAACAAGAGTGATCCCAAGATACAACCCCTATCCAGGCCCATCAAGAGCACCCAGACCTTATGAACAAGGAGGATATGGACAACCACAACAAGTATTAGGACAACAACCATGTTGGTGCATTTCAAGCCTTCACACTTGTCTTGGAACCTTGGAAATGTGGTGTTGAAATCTTGGAAGTTTAATTCACTTGGAGAAAGGACCATGTGAACTTATGCTTATAAGTTCTTACTTCTTACCCATTGTAAAAGTCTATATGACTTGGAATTTACATGTAATCACACCTACTTGATAGATTCGTGGAAAAATTGGAGCTTGTGATTGAGAGAATATCTCCCTACTTTTAGATGAGTGATTTTAGGGAGCCTTAGTTTTGAATTTGAAATTCAAATGTAACTCCATCACTTATAAAAGTCAATGAAAAAAACTCGCGGGTATGTTAGTCTCATTACAGGTAATGATGTCAATGGAATTAGACACATCAAAGGACAGATGATGAAGGAATTCAAGATCAATGAGCTTGGATTATTGAAGTACTTCTTAGGTCTTGAGTTAGTCTACACCAACTCAGGTATATATATCACTCAAAAGAAGTATGTACAGGATATGGTCAAGAAGTTTGACTTGCAGGATGCTAAAGCTTCAACTACTCCAATGGAAGTCAACCTAAAGCTAAGTGCTCATGAAGGGGATGAAATACAAGACATTACAGGATATCAAAGCATGGTAGGTAGTTTGAATTATGATACTTTGACAAGAATTGACATAGCATATGGAGTTAGTGTGCTAAGCCAATTCATGCACAAACCAAGGGTACCTCACCTAGAGGCAGCAAAGAAAATCTTGAAGTACCTCAAAGGAACTCAAAGCCATGGTTTGTACTTTCCTTATACATCAGATATTGATATTAAAGTATATTCAGATGCAGATTGGGCAGGATGCAAGGATGATAGGAGAAGCACATCAGGTTACATTTGTTTTGCAGGAGATAAACCTATTTCTTGGTCAGCCAAGAAGCAACCTACAGTGGCATTGTCATCCACTGAAGCAGAGTATAGAGGGCTTGCCAATGCCACTCAAGAAGCTATCTGGTTGAAAGCTCTTGTATACAGAATTAGGCATATACACTAGACCTCCAATTATCTTTGGAGATAACACTAGCTCTCTTCACCTTGCAGCTAATCCAATATATCATGCTAGAACCAAACACATAGAGGTTCATTACCACTATGTGAGAGAGAAATTGCTAAGCAAAGAGATTCAATTGACATATGTGTCTACTAATATGCAATGTGCAGATTTACTCACTAAAGCATTGGATGGAAACAAGCTATGCAGATTCAAATCCATGATTGGATTGCAGGATGTGATTGAAGACTAAAGATGAAGACTTAAGCCAAAGTGCTTGGCTTGAGGGGGAGCTGTTGGTGCATTTCAAGCCTTCACACTTGGCTTGGAACCTTGGAAATGTGGTGTTGAAATCTTGGAAGTTTAATTCACTTGGAGAAAGGACCATGTGAACTTATGCTTATAAGTTCTTACTTCTTACCCATTGTAAAAGTCTATATGACTTGGCATTTACATGTAATCACACCTACTTGATAGATTCGTGGAAACATTGGAGCTTGTGATTGAGAGAATATCTCCCTACTTTTAGATGAGTGATTTTAGGGAGCCTTAGTTTTGAATTTGAAATTCAAATGTAACTCCATCACTTATAAAAGTCAATGAAAAAAACTCGCGGGTATGTTAGTCTCATTGAGCTCACTCCCCGAGGCATTCCAATATTGTAACTCAGTGTGTGTTAGTGCTACCTCATAGCCTACACCACAACACCTCATTTAGCTATGCTTGTCAAGCTAATGAGATTGTACAACTACATCAATCAATAGAAGTATACACATTCATCATCTCTGTTTTCTCGGAGTCATCATCTCCAAGACTGTCAACTTCAACAGAGCATATCTCAGGATCTACTGAACCAAATCAAGTGATTCAAAGCACATTGGAACCAGCTCAAAGCATACTACATGCCTACAAAATTTCAAGGTCAAAGGATCAGCCATCTCGGAGAAATCTAGCTCGAAGTGACCTCTGGTATTCTGCTGCAGTGTTCCTAAAAAGTCGGGGGTACATATTATTTTGCTAAACTCATTTCTCAGAGTATAGTTCATCATTTTATCTCATTCCACTTGCAAATGGTATCTTACTAAGCTAATAGAATATCTCTAGAAGGAATTTTGCCAATTGTAAGTGTGCTGGTCATACTGAGTGAAAGACTGAGCAGGTGTCAATACCAAATTAGCAAGTTTTCTTGGATTCTTGAAGTCTCAAGTAGTCTGTTTTGATTTGATCATTACACATATCATTTGTAAAGTACATATATGCTTTCTTGGTATCATTTGGAAGCTAAACATGTGTACTAAGTATATCTGAAGCAAAGGAGGGCTGGAGCAAAGCAGGTCTAGCAGCTTCAACTCAATCTCTTGAGTGCATCCAACCATCTCTCCCAACAAACCACCCCATCCACAGAACGTAGTGCCAGTCAAATATACTCAACCAGAGGAAAACATGGAAAGAGCCATGGTACTAGCTACACCTTTAGATAATACAAAAACAACAAATTAGGGATATGAGCAAACCCAAGGATAATACTATCCCTATGACACCGGTCTGATGGAGTATGACCAAACTTATGACAAAAAATACTATGGCTATGAAGGATATGATAATCCCTATGGACTTGAGTATGAAAGCCTAATGTACACCACACCTAAGGCACCAACACCCATGAGACCACCCATTAAACTGCCTGTGCCAAAATGACCATGCTATAGATGCAGAGGAGATCACTTCATAAGAGAATGTACTCTGCCATACAACCCACCACCTCATAGGACTTGGGAAGGGTATTGCAACGAATATGGAAAGGAACATCTTTTTAGAGATTGTCCAAAGAATCCCAATAACACTCATAACACAACACAAATCAATGTGATCAAAGTAATTGAATCATTAGGAAGTGAGGAGTACACCGTACCATTAAAAGCCATTATACGAGCACAAGCCAAAGGACAAGAGAGAAAGAAATTAGATTTCGGACAAGAAATGAATAAGGACCTAGAACCCAAGATACAGGTACTAGAAGACTCGGAAGGCCCACATGAGAGTAACCAAATGAAGAAGATGCAAAGTTGGAAGGCGAGAAGAGAAACTTAAAAATAAATGGACGAAAAATAAAGAGGACAAGAAGGATGTAAAAAACAATAAGAAACCTGAGGAACCAGAAGCGCAAGATAATACACCACCTGAGTCTCACACTCGGAAACTAGATAAACCATGATCAATCTTAGTAGATCCAATACCAGAAGACCTGGACATGTGGTTGAAAGCTTATCAGGCTCAAATCACGACTGGACCAAACATAGAGAAGCATGAGAAACTTTCCTGACAAGGGGAATTAGAGAAGGAGAGATTGGCGATATGCAGAAAGTTCATAGAGGTAGCCCAATCCACTCTAGAAAAGACTATTCTAGTCCTCCTAGAAATAAGAATATACAAGAATCAATTCAATGAGTGTTTTAATGAGAATGATCAGAAAACAATAGGAACACCTAAAGAGAAAGATACTAAGGAATAACAACAAAGCACTCAAGGAAAATCAATTTCTATAATCCCTGAACTAGAAGCTGACTGGCCACAAGATTTGTGGGCTAAGATTCAGGAAGAGCGATTGAAAAAAAATGAGAGTGCAAGACCACCCTTTGAGGAACTAGACATTGAAGAAAACCAATCAACCCCAAATTTGGAAGAAGTTTACGAAGAGGTTTCTATGTTAGATATGAATAGAGAGGATGTACATGGCATTTCCACCTTACCCAACTATATGGGGGAATACGAGAAAAGGTCGATAGTTTTCCATGCTCCCACTATCTGAGGCAAGAAAAATGAGTCTTTAGGTAAGACCTCTCACAACCTAGCAGAACTCAAAAAGACCAATGTACAATGTCTCTTGAGTGTGGAAGAGTTACTACGAGCCAAACCGCAATTATGGAAACAGTTAACAAGATGGTTGAAATTAGAAAATAAGGAAAATAACAAGAAGAATAAAGAAACTGAAGCCCCTTCTACCATACAAATCCCTATTGATAAAGTTGGAGAATTTAGTGAAGGAGATGAGGGCAATACATGCTTACCCATCACATATAATGGATACATGACTAAAGCCATTTTAGACACAGGAGTGGGTGTAGGCATAGCCACCAAGGAAATTTGGGAGGAACGGGGAAAGCCAACCCTGTGACCAACACATATGAAGCTTCAATTAATAAATGGCCATGTAGAGAGACCCCTAGGAATACTGGAGAAAATTAAGTTGACTACCTGCAGAGTAAAATTCGAACACACTCTAGTCGTATGTCAATTTGGAAAAGAAAATAACTACAAGAGGATATTAGGACGACCCTTCATGAGACAACTCAGGGTAGTACAAGACTCGGGAAGAGACACATTATACCTACAACATCAGGGAGTTACCACCAAGATAAATTTGCATACATTTTCATATAGGGATGTATTCCCACTACAATGGAATCCCATACACAAGGAAGATGATGATTTATCAATTCACAGTGTAGGTTCAAGTGACCAATCATGGATGCATGAAGATGCTCAACTATGGATGTGTAAGGAAGCAAAGAGAGAAGATAATAAAACTCAAATATGGCCTATTGGACATCAAAACTACCGACCTGTAGATGATCCTATGTATATGCCTCAGGCTTTCCCGGATGAAGCATTTGAACCACATGGGTGGATGGAGATTCTAGCCACCTTAGATGTGTGTGTAAACGAGGAGGTACTAACCATGAATGAATGTGTAGACGAAGAGGGTTATGATGTAAGTTTTTACATGGTAGTCCTTCACGAAGTAGACGAAAGAGAATTCTTAGAAACGGAATGGAGGGAAGAGTACAAAAGCATAGAGATGGAACCAGAATTTGACTCATAGGAATGGTATTTGGAAGCAATTCAAGCCGATGAAAAAGGAAAAACAACCAAGGTATTAGCAATAGAAGCATCCTAGACAAGACCAAACAATGACGAGATGTTAGATAAGGCTGAACCAACCCCTGACCTTTTTGAAGTCCCAGAGCACTTCAAAAGATATGAAGTAGAAGAGAGGAAGATAACTATTCAGATGCCTAAAAGGGAGGCCAACAAAGGAGAAGCATATGACAACAAGGAACAAACAAAGAAAGTGATAGTGACCATAGAAGATGGAGAAGAGAGATGTACATACATTGGAAAGGACGTGTCATTGGAAGAGGAAGAGGGACTGATAAGCCTAATTTGAGAATATCGAGACATGCTTGCATGGACCTACAAGGACCTCAAAGGTGTAGACCCATCCATTTGTTCTCATTGAGTACCAATGACACTTGATGTGAAACCATCAAAGCAACACCGTTATACTTATAATGATCTCTATTTGGCAAAAATTAAGGAGGAGATAGACAAACTATTGGTGGCCGGATTCATTTACGAGATAGAGCAGATAGAATGGGTGTCACCATTAGTGGTCGTACCCAAGAAAAAAGGGAAATTAAGAGTGTGTATTAACCTGAAGAAAGTAAACATAGCCACAATCCG
Organism: Ceratopteris richardii; assembly: GCA_020310875.1. NCBI lineage: Eukaryota > Viridiplantae > Streptophyta > Polypodiopsida > Polypodiales > Pteridaceae > Ceratopteris > Ceratopteris richardii. The sequence goes on from CM035424.1 coordinate 66,990,625, forward strand.
TGATAGCTACTCATTACCTATCACTGATCATCTCTTGGAAAGAGTTGCGGGGAAGGAAGTCTATAGCTTCCTAGGTGGGTTGTCGGGGTACAAACAAGTGGCTATTGCTACAGAGGACCAAAATAAGACGGCATTCACCACTGAATGGGGAGTCTATGCTTTTAGACTTATGCCGTTCGGACTCACAAATGCTCCTAGTACTTTCCAAGGTTGATGGGTCACATCTTTAAAGAGTTTCTACGAAAGAGTATGGACGTATATGTCGATGACTTATGCATAAACTCGGGTCAGAGACATGAACACATTTTGGAGGTACGAAGGATATTCGAGAAGTGTCGCCAATATCGAGTGTGCCTGAACCCAAAAAATGTGTTTTTATGCTGAGACAAGGAAAAATCCTAGGACACATCGTATCTAAGAATGGAATTTCTGCTGATGAGGATAAGGTAAAGGTGATCCTAGAGCTTCCAAGACCAAAAAATGCTACGGAGGTGCAATCTTTTATGGGTCACTGTGGATACTATCATAGATTCATTCACATGTATGCCATAATTGCCAAGCCACTATATGGATTATTAACCCAACTTACATGGACGGATGAGTGCGAGAAAACATTTAATGAACTGAAAAGATGATTAAGTACAACACCAAGTTTGAAGATACCCAACTGGAATAAACCATTCCATATCATATGTTAACCTTTGAGCTGGTTATCTTAATCTTGAGGAACTTCTTTCATTTTCCTTTAGGTTTGGTTGCCATATTCTTTCTTTTTTTTCCACTCTTGGGGTTTTGATTTCTTCTATCTCTTCATCTTCCAGTATGTTCTCGTCCACATAGCTTCCTTCTTCAATTGCAATTTTCTCTTTGCCTTTCATTTTTCTTTCTTCAGAGCTAGTCTCTATTCCCCTAAGCCTTTTGCTCCATGGTGAGGGTGTCCTTGTGTTGTATGAGTTTCTTGGGCACTTAAATCCATGCTTTCTTGAACTCTATCATCATTCTTCTTATCTGTCTCACCTATTTCTTCAACATGCAATGGACTTGTGCATGCATACCAAGGCTTCAACTCATCAAAGATAACATCCATACTTAGCTTCAGCTCCTTGGTGATGGGATTATAGCATTGATACCTCTTTTATTCCATAGAATATCCCAAAATGATACACCTTTCAGATTTGGCATCTAACTTTGACCTCAAATCTTGAGGTACATGTACATAGCATATACAACCAAAAATTCTAAGATGTGAAATGCAAGGTTTTCTTCCACTGCATGCTTCCTCAGGTGTTAAATGATGTATATCTGGTGTAGGACATCTATTCATGATGTATGTTTCTATATATGTAGCCTCTCTGTAACAACAATGTAGCATATTTATTTCATTGAGCATACACCTTGGTACCTCTACTATGTGTCTGTTCTTTCTCTTTGCTACCCCGTTTTGTTGAGGGGCATACCTGAATGTAAATTTTCTTTTGATTCCATTGACCTAAAAAATTTGAGAAGTACTCTCCCCCTCCATCAGATCTCAAAGTTTTGATAAACTTGCCAGACTCCTTCTCCACCTCTGCCTTGAATTGCTTGAAGTAGTGGAACACGTCTGATTTGTTCCTAATCCAATACAACCATACTTTCCTTGAAAAGTCATCAATGAGGGTTACAAAATACCTATTTCTAGCAAGGGATTCTTCTCTCGTTGGACCCTTCACATCCGTGTGAATGAGGTCAAACATTTGCACTCATGTAAGTACTCTTCTTGAAGGGTAGACTTGATTGTTTTCCTTGTTGGCAAGGTAGGCAAATTTCATGCAACATTTTAGATGTAAAATTTGGTAGGCCTCTTACCAAGATCCTCCTTTTCATGTCCTTGATTTTTGTAGGTTGATGTGACCTATTCATTTATGACATAGGTCCGACTTTGCTATCTGCTTGTCTCCATATGTGACATACATTGAATGGTGTGGTTGATTTATGTCCATTGTGAACATTCTCCCTTGCTTTTTTCCTTTTGCTATGAGCTTGAAACCTGCCCTTAGATCCTCAGCAAAACATCCTCTTTCATTGAACCTAACTTGATAGCCTTTTTCTACCATTTGGCCTACCAAAATCACGTTTTTGGTAATAGTACGGACATGTAATACCTTTGATAAGCACTTTCCCCTTTGATTTCCTTTCAAACTGATATCTTCCACATGTTGAACGGTATGCTTTGAGTTGTCCCCTATTTCCACATGTCGTTGATGGTTTGGGACTTGCAAATTACTAAAAAGATCCTTTCAACATGACATATGATTGCTACATCCACTATCTACATACCATATATCTTCATTAGCTTGAGTTGTATCTTCACCATACCTCATGGCAAGCTAATTATCATTCCCTTGGCTAGATGATGTGTTTGCATAGTTACCTTGCCCTTATGATTGTTGTGGTTGCTCTGGTTCATTAATCTTTGAGCTCTATGATAGCATTCATTAGCAAAATGACTTAACTTATTGCATACAAAGCATCCATTTGAAGTGGGTTGTACTCTTCCACCAAATCTTGCATGTCCATGTAGAAGTCCATAGCTATGGTAAAGGCTTCCCATTTGCCATAAGCTTTGATCCCATTGATGACATCTCACAATTTTTTCTTCATCAATGATCTATCCAATGCTTCCAAGTTAGTGTACAATCTCCTTCATCTTGGTGACAAAATCAGTCATACTATGCTTGGGAATCTTCTTGATGTTAAAAAGAAAGAAGTAAGCTCGTATATATTTTTGCAAAAAGGATTTTCTTCAAGTTGAAGAAAAATACAAAAATGAAAAATAGAAGCATTTACTTCAGCAAGTAGTGGAGACCAAAAGAGAATCATTCAAAAGAGAATCAAATCCAAAAACTGAACTGTAAGAGGAGTGGCTGTCCAAAGTAGTGGAGAAATGATGGAGAAGAGCTCTCAAACTCATCATGAGAGTTTTTGGTCACTTGGCTATAAAAGAGGCAAGGGAGGACACTCAAGGATAGAGGAAGAAGGCGTGGAAGCCCCCTTGTAGCTACTTCATTTGTTTTGAGTCATTTCATTCAGTTTACTCTCATAGAGTATGTCCAGCCGCACACCCATTTTTGGGTAGTCTACTTGTGAGAGTCATATTTCTCAATATATGTATCCCATTTTAGTGTTTAAACATTCGTTGGAAAGCTTATCTCAAGTACTTCCTCTGTTTAAAATAGGTTTATGAAATTCGTTATGCTCTATGAGTTATTCAGGTTTTAGTGAAGTCCAGTTTTCAGCTTAACTGAGTGGACAGGTAGTCTATTTTGAATCAAATAGTTGCCAACCCAAATCTACTCCAAATTGAGTGTTTGATATCTCATTTGAAAGCTCTAGGTGTCTAGTTTGAGGGACCAAAGTTTCAAGTTCATTGGGTATTTCACTTGGTACCAGTTTTCATTTGAAGGTTCTGCTGTTGGCAAGAGTCTTGATCCTAAGAAGGTCTTCTACATTTTTGCTGCGATTAGGAGAGGAATTCTCCAACAATTGGTATCAGAGCCTTGGAGTTTGAAGAGGCAAAGCATTGGAACTGAACTGAAGCAAAGGCAAAGCTACAAATCAAAGGGGAGCTTCGTGAATTCAAGAGAGAGCACCACAACATACTTGAGGTAAACTTCAATCTTGGAAGTTTTCAATGGTTGATTTAGGACAACAAGTTGAGAAGTTAGACAAAGACAATTTTCAGTCTTGAAGGTATAGAATGATAAATTACCTTAAAGGTAAAGGTTTATGGAGTCTAGTTAGTGGAGACGATCCACAACCGGTAGACCTTGAAGATCCCAACATTACTCCAGCACAAAGGAGACAATTTGCTGATTGGGAAGAGAGGAATCGAAGGGTGATGTTCCTCATCTCACAAGTTATTTCTAACACTATGATTGGTCATGTGCAAAGCTTAGAAACAACCAAGGAAGTTTGGGAAGCACTGGAGAAGGTGTATGCTACCTCAACAAGGTCTCAGAGGATGCAACTCAAGAACGAGCTCAACAACATGAAGAAAAGCTCAAACCAAAGCATTAGTGAGTATACATTGAGGATTAAGGAGCTTCGAGATCAGCTAGCATCAGTTGGATGCAAGATAGAAGAGGAAGACATCGTCCAAATAGCCCTCAATGGCTTGAGGAGTGAAGAAAAGTGGAAGCCACTCATCACAAACATTCTTTATAGAGATCCTCTACCAACATTCGACGAGATTATACCAAATCTTGTGGCTGGAGAGGTAGCTCAACAAGGAGAAGACAACAAAGGTAAGGACAACCATAGTCAAATGTTATATGCAGGAAGAGGTAGAGGAAGGAACTCAAGAGGAGGCTCGAGAGGAAGAGGAAGAAGCTACAACAACACAAATTTCAGCCAACACAACTCGGAGGACAACAAGGACAACTCAAATGACAACACACATGGAAGAGGTCGAGGAAGAAATAGAGGAAGAGGTCGAGGTTCATACAATCCTCATAAAGGTATAACATGTTATCATTGTGGTAAACAAGGACATTATGCAAATGATTGTTGGCAAAAGAATGGAAGGCTGAATGGAGGCAACCAAAGGAGCCAAAATAACTATGCGAGTACATCAAGTGAAGGAGACAAGCAAACCATGCTTGCCATGAAGCATGACTACAACAACCCGAGAAGTGATGAACAAAAATGGTTCATCGATTCAGGTTGCAGCAACCATATGACATGCCAAGGAGATTTATTCACAAAGCTACAAGCTCCAAGTGGAAAAGGATGTGTGGAGACCGGCGATGAAACTCAATACGCAATTGAGCATGTTGGAGATATCAAGCTTGGAGACAAGAAGGTATTGTTTGATGTTCTTCATGTTCCTACTATTGCAAAGAATTTGATTTCAGTAGGACAAATGGTAGAGAAAGGATATCATGTTATCTTCAATGAAAAAGGCTGCTTTATAAAGAATCCAAAAGAAGGATTCAAGGTCATTGCTCAAGGAAGGAAAGAAGGAAGGATGTTCACTTTGGACATTCAACAAACACATGGAAAGGTGATGTATATTCAGCTTGGAAACAAGAGGATTGCTGAAATCGATTTGTGGCACAAAAGGTTTGGACATATCAACATTCCCAAGCTCAAGGACATGAGCAACCATGAAGTGGTAAGAGGTCTTCCAAGATTCAATGATGCCGGACTACATGCGTTTTGTGAAGCATGCCAATTAGGAAAGCAAACTCGATAACCATTCAAGAAAAGCAACTATGTGGCAAGGAATGTCCTCGACTTGATACACACGGATGTATGGGGACCATCACAACAACCATCAGTGGCTGGTAATAGATATTTTGTCACTTTTATCGATGATCATTCAAGAAAAGTATGGATGTTTTGCATAAAACAAAAATCAGATGTGTTCTCCATGTTCAAGAGATTTAAAGCACAGGTAGAAAAGGAAACAGGATGCTACATAAAGACCTTGAGGTCCGATGGAGGAGGAGAATATTTCTCCAAAGAATTTTCAGATTTTCTTTATGAAATTGGCATCAAGAGACAATTTACATGTAGGTACATGCCTCAACAAAATGGAATAGCTGAAAGAAAAAATCGACATATCACAGAAGTTGCAAGATGCATGCTCAACAAGATGAAGATGCCACTAAACTATTGGGCTGAAGCAACTAGTATGACCGTTTATTTGATGAACAAGTGCACAACGGCTGGAGTGCATAATCTAACTCCCGAGGAGGTTTATTCCGGCAAGAAGCCTGACCTTACACATCTCAAAGTTTTTGGATGTGTGTGTTATGTTCACATCCCTCAAGAACTAAGGACAAAGATGGAGGCAAAGTCCGAAAAATGTATTTTTATTGGATATTCATAGGAGCAAAAGGTATATAGGTGCTACAATCCGGTGACAAAGGAGCTACGAGTCTCACGAGATGTGGTACTTGATGAGCTAAGACCATGGTTTGGAGACAAAGGGAAAGAGAAGATTCTTGAAGAAGATTGCGAAGATGATGGAGGTGCTATCCAAGAAGAATTTCAGCAAACAAGCACTCAAATGTCAGGTCCAAAAGCTTCTACATCACTTGGAGAAAGCTCAAAATGGAAGGGGAGGCTAAGGAGTCATTCCTCATCACCAACATCAGCTTATGAAAGATCTAAAGCTGAAAGTGCTGCCCAAAATAGTGATTCAAATGCAAGTGAAGAAGAGTATGAAGAGGTGATCACACCGAAGGTAAAGTTGAACCGGTTGAAGAAGCAATGTTCAAAAGGAAATGAAAGGAGGTCTTCAAGAGCAAGGTATCCAATTGAAAGGCTGAGCTATGATAGTTTTATTGCAAAGCATTTTGCATATATGACACAGGTGGTCAAAGACAAAGAACCGGATGCATATGAAGAAGCATGTACGCAAAAAGAACGGCAAGAAGCTATGCAAGAAGAGATGAAAGCTCTCAAGGACAATCACACATGGGAGCTAGTTCCAAAGGATGAAGGTATGAAGATTGTTCCAAATAAATGGGTGTTTAAAATAAAGAGAAATGCTGATGGTTCTCTAGCAAGGCATAAAGCTAGACTAGTAGCAAAAGGATTCAAGCAAACTCACGGCATCGATTATGAAGAAAATTTCAGCCCGGTTGCAAAGATGGGAACAATTAGAACCTTGATTGCAGTGAGTGAAGCAAGGAGATGGCCATTGTACCAACTTGACATAAAAATTGCTTTTCTCAATGGTGAACTTCAAGAAGAGGTATACATGAGTCAAACGATTGGATTTGAAGACAAAAAGCATCCAAATTTTGTTTGTAGATTGAAGAAAGATTTGTATGGGCTGAAGCAAGCACCACGTGCTTGGAATCAAAGACTGGTCAAGTACCTCACAAGGTGTGGGTATAGTCCAAGTAATGCAGATCCCTCTCTCTACATGAAGAAAGAAGAAGGCAAGCAGGTATATATTTGCATATACATTGATGATCTCATCATAACAGGAAGTAATGTTACAGGAATACAAGAGATCAAAAGGAAACTCGGTAAGGAGTTTAAAATTTCAGACCTTGGTGAGCTGAAATACTTTTTAGGCATTGAGATAGTCTATGGGAAAGATGGCATTTACTTAATGCAAAGAAAGTACCTATTGGATGTTCTTTTCAGATTTGGAATGAGTGAATGCAAACCACTCACTCAACCTATGGACAAAAATGTGAAGCTATGCCCAAATGATGGAGAGAAGTTACATGATGTAACTACATACAGGAGTATTATAGGTTCATTGATCTATGCTACGATCACAAGACCAGATTTGTGTTATATTGTTGGAGTTCTTTCTCAATTTATGCAAGCTCCAACAAGTGAACATTTAAATTCAGCCAAACGAGTGCTAAGATATGTGAAGCACATAGTCAATCATGCTCTATTTTATGGATATGATGAAGAATTGCACGTAAAAGGCTTCAGTGATGCTGATTGGGCTGGCTCGAAGGAAGACAGAAGATCCACTTCAGGTTATGTGTTCATGATAGGTAGCAAACCTATCACATGGAGCTCAAAGAAGCAACCTACTGTTGCACTATCATCTACAGAAGCTGAATATAGAGGTTTAGCCTTTGCAACTTGTGAAGCTATGTGGATTAAGAAGCTCTTGGCTGATCTTGATGTGCAGGTGGAGACCATTCCAATTTATGGTGACAATATGTCAAGCATTCACTTGACAAACAATCCAATGTTTCATGCACGAAGCAAGCACATAGAAGTGCATTATCATTATGTTCGAGAAAAGGTTTT
>CM035424.1:67003397-67100897 GCA_020310875.1 Ceratopteris richardii
ACAAATTAAATTGGATAAGCAAATTCATTCATCTACAAACTGCCATAAGCTTCAAACTTGTACTCCCCAAATTGACCTTCAAATCTTTTCTTTAAAGGTCTTCTTCAAAACTGAATTTGACTTTCTTCAAACTTCAAAAACTTGAACTTGCTTAATATGAACCATAATACTTGAGAAAATATGCAAACTAGATATCCAATAGTGTACACATCAAGCAATCACTGCTTGGCAATATATATAGCATGAACTGACTGTGAACCTGATATCTCTTGTCTTCTCAAACCTCAAACATAAACTAGGACCCACATACTTGCATTTACCTTACGAAAGTTTCTCAACATACTTCTGCTGTGTCATGTAAATACACACTAAACAAAATCAGAAACTGAATCCTGGGACTTGTGACTGACAATTCACAACTTAGTGTATTATGGACACTAGCTGGTTCACCTCTGAGAGTACTCAACTCAACTTAACTCAAATCATCCTATGAGTCTCATCAAAATATCATATCTATGATGTCATCATGTCTTCATCTTTGTTCATACCTGTTAGTCCTTCATACCTCTTTCCTTCAAAACTTGGTATAAACATATATGTGTGCACTTCTGAAAACATATCTTTCTGAAATATCAAATTTCTCTTCAATAGAACTCTAGAACCTTCTCCTGAATAGGAACACCTAATAGGAACTTTCTCCAGACATTCTCCTTCTTCCTTCTTCTTGCAAAGCTAGAACATAAAGAGAAACTGACAAAGGAAATATAGGAATACCTGATATAGGAATACCTGGAATTCTTATACGTATGACTCTGCATTTTTTCACATATGGCTAACAAATAAGTCTTCATGTTTCATCACCCCCTGGATGATTTAACACTAGTATCCATAATTCTTCAAATATATCAGACTTTATGAAATCTGGAACGTCTTCCTTCATAAATCTGATTTTTCATAACATTAATACCTGTGTGTGAAACAAAACTTCTAAACCCTTTTTATTAGCATTTTGCACATGCCAATAGCTTTCCCTGTCATTCCTCAGCTTCCCAAAATCTACAATAAGGTTAGATGATCCAATAAAAACCTTTCCCAAAGCATTTTAGGATTCATAACCTTCTGCACCATAACAAGTATCTTCTTCTATATCTCTGCAACACAAATATGATAGAATATGAATCTTTGACTTACTTCTTCCAATGTTAAAGAACTTAAAAAAAAAAAGGATAGATACATGACTCATAAATACACAAGGTCTTCAAGATCTTCAAGATATATCAGGATCTCTCCAACAAAATATCGGTGTAGAATCTACTCTCACCAAACCTTCATGACTAAATGTTTGATTTGCTACCTGAATGTCTCCAAGTGTCCATGCTTCTCACGTAAAGTTGTAAAAGCTTTTCTTTAACCAAATCCTTCTCAATAATCTACAACTTCTACTTGAAACATAAGTGGAAAAACTTCTCACCTTGAGAACTCCAAAAGCTGCAAGTTGATACTTCATATCTTCATATTCTACCCGGGTGAAATGTGAAAGTACCTGCTTGAATTTCTTTTGGCTCACTCCACTTCTCAATCAAGTGATAGGATCTGAATTGGAACACCTTTTCGAATACAAACATGTATCCAAAAGTCTAGATAATCATAGAAAGTAGATTCTCCAACTGACTGGTACAACAAAAATATGAAGTTTTCGTGAATTTTCTGATTTTTCTCAAAATACTGAATATACTACCTTTTCCAAACACAAAACCTCAACCCAAGTCCAACATCTTCCACAAAAAACTCTTTTACCTCAAGAGTTAGATAAAGAAGAAATATACTTCTCTGCAACTTGTCATATACCAAGTGTTAAAAGTGCTTCTGTTAAGCCACTTTTAATCTCGTTTCGAGTTCTTGGGATGGACAGGGGTCTGATAGTGCAGAGGCCCTTTATTTAGTTTTCCCAATTTAACATTCAACTGAATAGTTAACTATCTTCGATTCAATGATTATCACTACGCAGTACGTTTATCACGCGAATTAACAACTACGAATTTGCACAGACTTATTAATGTTAACGTAGCGTTACTGTGTTTAATGGTTAATTACTGTAACTGAATAAATAGAATACAATACTCAGGATTTCTGCAATTCTGCAACACAGCACTCTAGCGGGGTCGCCCAGACAGACAGTCCGGCAATCCTCCTCCTCTACGCTGAACACCGTGCTTGCCTTTTCATTAATCAATAAAAAGTGACATCTGTTCGCTACGCCTTTTCGGTGCGTGCGAATATGAAAAATAAAATTACATATCCAATCCGGTCGGCCAACACTGGCATGCATGGTGGACTCGAACCCAAAAAGGAAAATACAGTCAAGGCTCATCAATAATGCCTTGTATGTATGGGGTTCTGGCTAGTTTAAAAGTGCGAGTGATCTTCTGCTTTAATGAGTCCATCATAGTCTTCAAAATGTCCGGCTTGACCAGTTGTGCATCAGTTCGAACCGAACTAGCAGCAACTACCTGACTCATTAAAAATTTTGTCTGCGTCTGCAAAAATGTTTCTTGAAGATAAAAATCGTTGGCTAATGCAGCATCTCGTCTTAGCTTCATATCAACAATCTTTGCATCAATTCTGGAAAGCCTATCAACCTGAGTGCCTAATTGTTTCTCTTGTCTTTCGAGCTCCTCAGTTTGAAACTGCATCGTTTTATAATAGGCATCTTGCTCTTGTTTAAGTACTGCTATCTCCTTCTTTAACTATATAGTCTGGCCAATTTTTGCTTCTAATTAACAACCTTTCGAAAAAAGATCTTCGGACACCTGATTTAACTCTGCAGTAGATTGCATGGCTAGGTCGGCCATTTCCTGTCCTTTCTGTTCCACTAGAGCAAGGTCCGCGCGTGTTTCCTCCAACAAATTGCAGAGCGTAACACGAGCATCTTCTTTATCGTGCACCATTTGTTCTAGTTGGACTATTTCCTCATCACGCGCAACTAGGAGAATGGTCTTCTCTTTCAACTCAGCGAGTGCGTTGTCTCGTTGGGCAATCAGATTATCTTGCTCTGCTAACCATCCTTGGAGTTGCTGAAGCTGAATCTGCAGTGTGTGATTCTTTGCTTTGACCGCAATGGCTTCTTCCTGGAGTGGGGCAATATCGGCTTTGAGCAAGTCAACTTGACCCTGCAATTCCTGCTGAATGTGTTGAGTGGCTAGCTTCATTTGTAGAGGCAATTGCTTGGAGAATTGGATTAGAAGCTGGCCCATCGATGCCAGTTCCGTAAACATAACTTCTAGGGGAGGAAGAGAAGGAGGGGGTTGTGAGGACGAGGTAGAGAGTAGATGAGGGGAGGGTGGAGGAGAGTAGTCGGGGGAAGATAATTGAGGTGTTAATGCCGCACGAATAGCATTGGAGGTTTCACCTTGAAGAACAACAACATGCTCAAAACTAGTAGTTGGCGAAGGAAGAGGGAGAAGAGTGGTGGGCACCAAAACTATTCCGGTCTCAATTGGGTTACCTTCCACAGCAGCTGTAGTAGCAGCCTCAGCAGTGCAAGTCACTTCCTTGATTGCATCTGCTTCGACAATGACTGCATCTGCTTGGACCATGACTGCATCTGCTTTGGCTACAGCGGTTGGTGATGAGGGGGATTGACAATCCGTACCTCCAGTAGCAGCTTCGATCTCCTTTACAACCTCCACAATCGATTGATGAGATTTGGCCCGCGATGATACTTCATCTACATCTTCCATGAGCGTATCCTGATCCGGCTGCTTGAGAGAAGAAGATGGAACGGAGGACTCTACCTGTAAGGAGGTGGTAGGATCGTGGAATATTTCAACTTCATGACCCGCAGTGGAACCCTGTACCTGACTCTAAGAGGGACTAATGCATCTGCGTTTGCGTTGAAAGAATTGAAGCAAATCTTCATCGTCATCATCCTCAATCATCTGAGTAGATTCTTCATGTCGCAACATGGTGGTCGGAGGTGGTTGCGCGGCTTGGAGCACCGGAAAGAGGAAGGTTAGGATATGGGGTAAGCGTGTGCGAGGGATGTCATTCTTGGCGATTTGTTTTGTAACCGCTACGCATTCACGATGAATGCGCCTAAAGAAAAATGACGTGAAATTCACAGGTTCGCGGGAAGCCATATCTATCATGGAATAAAAGGGTCGGGATATACCATAGGCGCATTTTTGCAAATTTAGCATGGCGACAAGGAATTGTAGAGCAGTACGCTCTGGTTCTAGGCGACAAAGGATGGAAAACTCATTAGATGAGTGCCGAGGAAGCAGTTCCTTCATGGTGGCAAGAGGAAGGAGTGGTCCATTCTCCAATCCTTCTTGAGGGAGTCAGAATCCCTCAGCAAACATATTGAGAGTGATCACCACACGAGGGTTTACACATGTAACTGGCCAACACTGCTCTGTAGCAGGTGTGGCGGCGATGGCAAAAATAATCTACGCATGGAACGGATGACACTCCATTGAATGCCAAGGCAATTGAGAGAAGGTCAGCAATTCCCGAGCACGCAAGTACTCACTCACATCTGGAGTGAGACCCAGATGGAAGGTTGCTATATTAGCCAGAGCTTCCATGGCGCACACAAGGATACACAAAAACATAGAGTACACAGAGGTCGCAAACACACAATCACAATAGCGATTAACAGTGGAAAGAACAAGATTAAATAGGAATACTGAAAAAATCAGGCGACGAAAACCTACTCATAATGCAGTATTGGAGAGATATCCTTAATAAGTGCGGCATGCATGCATGAACATAAACAGTGACACAGAGGCAGCTATTAATCATGATTAGATCAGCAAAACAGAAGGATTATGACAGGTGGTCAACCAAAACACGGGAAGTAGAAAAAGAAAGCAATGATCAAGCGAAAAAAGAAAAATGACCAAGGACACCTCATGATTTACTAGACGGCTGGTGATAGGGGTGCAACTTAGAGCCATTAATCACTTTTGGAAGGAGAACACCGGTTAAAGTTGCCAATCAAAAAGTTGCAGGTCCCACTTGTTCAACAATCAGGTATGGGCCGAACCACCGTAGCTTAAATTTTCTGGCAGATCTATTGGCTTTAGCATTATAAAATAAAACAAGTTGGCCAACCGTAAATATAGGGGTTTTGAGAAAACGATCATGAGTACGAGCTTGACGTAGCTGAACTTCTTGAAGAATCATGAAGCTTTCCAAGCGTTGTTCATCCAATGATCTGAGAACATCCAACCGAAATGGAAAAGATTCTTCCAGTAGCAATTTCTGAGATAAGGCTACTCGCAAGCTCGACACCACTACTTCCATTGGCGCGATAGCTTCTAGTCCATAAGCAAGTTTAAACGGAGTCTTCCGGTAGCTACCTTATACATGGTCCGGTATGCCCACAACACTGCAGGTAAGAGCTGATCCCAACGTTTCGGACACTTCAAGATCAGTTTCTAAAGAATATTCAGTAGAGGCTTATTGGTACTCTCAGCCAGACCATTCGCATGTGGATAATACGGTGAGCTGAATTTGTGTACAATCTGGAAATTCTGAGTCAACACTCGCATTAATGTATTTGCAAAGTGTGTTCCTTAGTTCGTCACTATCTCCAAAGGTCATCCATATCGAGGGAAGACATCTTTCATCAAACATTTGGCCACCAAAACAGCTGTGACAGAACGTAGAGCCCAAGCTTCCACCCACCGAGTGGCATAGTCTGTACATGTTAAAATATATCGATTGTTGGTGAGGGTAGCTAGGGGTGTAATTGGGCCAATGAAATCTAAACCCCACTTTTGAAAGGGTTCAAGGGGCAAGACAGGTTGAAGGGGAAAGAAGTGTCGCTGCAAGGGCTGTCTAGACTGTTGACAGACATCACATTACTGCACAAATTTAATAACATCTCTGTACATTGTAGGCCACCATAACCCACTTTGCTGGATTTTACGATGAGTGAGATCAGCTGTGAAGTGTCCTCTAGTGGGTGATGAGTGAGCCATGGCAATCACTGATGCTGATTCATGTGGAGGGATACATCTGAGCAGGACACCAGTATGATCTATGTAATACAGTTGACCCACAATCAACTGAAATCGTCGACTGTAGACCGCAATTTTTTGATGCAGAGTAGCAAGAGTATAAGGAGGGAGACAACCATCAGTAAGAAAAGTCATTAGTGTATCATAGTATGCCGGGGCAACAGGAAGGTTTGCTGATTCTTTAAGGGCTGCCTCGATGACATAAATAGCCGGTGTAGTGTCATCAACACCTACCTGAGTCTCATCGAAATCCAGTTGGGATAAAAAGTCTGCCAAGACATGTGCCGTACCTGTTCAGTGAATAACTTCATAATCAAATTCCTATAATAGTAAAACCCATCTTACTAGTTTGCCACCTAAATGTTGTTGCCAAACCAAATACACCAGTGCAGCATGATCCACATGGAAAGTGAATTTTCGTCCTAGCAAATAATGCCAGAACTTCTTAACAGAGTATACCAAACCAAGACACTCTCGTTCGGTCATAGAGTAATTCCTCTCTGTAGGAGCCAATCAGTGACTAGCATAGTACACTGGTCGAAACCATTTTTCATTTTGTTGCATCAGCACACTGCCATTCGCTATGTCTGACACATCCACAAATACATGGAATGGACGTTCCCAATCAGGCAGTTGCAAGATCGAAGCCTGCGTTAGCAATACCTTCAAACGATCAAAGGCTCTTTGACACTCATTAGTCCATTCGTATTTACGCGGAGTGCTGGTCAGAAGTCGATTGAGTGGCGTCGCTAGATGAGCCAGCCACCGTAAGTGTCTACCATGCCACCTGATCTGGCCAAGAAACCGCATAACTTCTTTGGGTGTCTGTGGAATCGGTGCCTCCAACACTGCTGATACCTTATCAGGGTCGACTTGTATTCCTTGTTTGGAGATGATATGTCCTAGCAGCTTCCCACAGGAGACTGCAAAGACCGATTTGGTAGGATTCAAACATAATCGATACTCTCGACATTTTTCAAAACAGCACTGTAAATGATACAAGTGCACCGAAGTATCGCCAAATAACGAAAAATCATCCAAATAGACTTGCATAAACGTTGTCAAGTAAGGTGAGAACACTTCCTGCATACATCGCTGGAATGCACTCGTGGCGTTTCGCAAACCAAACCACATTACGGTGCATGCATAGATGCCCCAATTGGTGATGAATGCCGTCTTCGGTATATCCTGTTCCACCATCCTCACTTGATTGTATCCACTGTAGCCATCCAAGAAAGAATACATTTTGTGTCCAGCTACCTTATCGAGCATCATATTTAGAAAAGGAAGAGGGAACGGATCCGGTACAGTGGCTGCGTTAAGCTTCCGGTAATCGACACAAATATGTAACTGTTTATTTTTCTTAGGCACTATCACTATTGGCGAGATCCACTCGGCATGCTCAATTGGCACAATAAATCCCACTTTCAACAATCGATCAAGTTCAGCCTTAACCTGTGCGGCATAGTTAGGATTCATCCTGTAACTGGGTTGTTTGATGGGTCTCGCATCCAGTTTCAGCACCACTCTATGTTGATAGATTCATGGGTCAAGACCCTTCATGTCTCTATAATCCCAAGCAAAGACATCTGAAAATTCACGCAAGAGTTGCACCAAATCGTCTTGGAATTTGTCTGCTGATCCTGCCTTAATTTTTACTGGTCTCGGGTTGATCGTGTCACCTAAATTGTACGTTACCAGCTGATCCTTCGGTACATAAAACTAATGAGGCTTTGGCAAATCATCCGCTGGCTACAACAGTTGTTGTAATGTTGATTCATCCACAGTTAGGTCGGCATCTGCTTCTGCTTCTTCAGTCAGTGGTACGACGGTACAAGCTGTCGGACTCCAATTATCTGCTACCGACTGTAAGTCTACAATACCTAATGCAATGAGGTCCTTATTTTTCATGAGGAAAGCCTCCTCCTCATCATCAGATAGTCCATCCAAATATGGATTGGCTCTGCTACATATGGGCGTGCGTGTAGATCACAAGTTTGCATAGCATCCAATGTAACAACATATTTCCAGTGATTATTTTTAAAAATTAACTCTTGAGCTGACCAATCTTGCATGACCTTGGCTTGCTTGAGCCATGGTCGACCGAAAAGTAAGTTGTAGTCGAGGCTAGATTCGGGTAACTCCAGGACTACAAAAGTCATTTTAAATGTAGTTCCCTGTAGGGTTATAGGAATATTACGTACTAGTCCCACCGGATGGACTCTAGATTGGTCCACCATTCGTACAAAGAACTGCATTGGTTCAATTTGGGTCCAACCCAGTTTCTTACAGAGTGCAGCTATCGCAATATTCACCCCAGACCCGCCATCAATTAAAACTTGTGTAGTTTTCTGGTTTTTATACCAAACCGTGATCAGCGGTACTGTATGATCCACCGTAGGATCCATCTCGGGTTGTATAGTCGCGGTTGCCAGAGTACAAGAAGGTCCGGGGCCGACCTGCTGTTGAAATTGCTGTCTTACACTAGGAATGAGGGCGAGCAACTGACCGAGAGGAAGTGTGATTGAGGCCTTAGAGATAACGTCCCATACCTGGTCTGTTTGTGCTGTGTTCATCACCGACTCGGGTTGTGATTCTGATGTTGTCGGGGCAGAATTCTGTACATTCGGTCTTGCATTTGGCAGAGGAGGCTGAGTTATCGGAATTGGGTCAGGGAACATAGTCGGCTCCTTAGATGTCCATTGACTGGCCTTGGTAAAAATTCGCTGTTGCTCATAAACTTTGGGCTCGAAAACTTTAGCTGTTGGTTGCAACTGTTTTCCCGATCTTGTCTGTACTACGGCTACTTGTGAATCAACCGGGGAAATATAAACCATATTTGTCATCGGATTTTGTCTTTCCTTCTTTCTTTTGTCATATTCTGCAGCTTCTTTACAGAATCTACGAATATGCCCAACCTCGCCGCAGAAATGGCATTGAGGAGGTGGAAGAGAGGTACCTTCAGCCGATGTACCTGCATGCCATCGATTTTGAATGAAATTGTTACTTCTCGGCCCCCGATAGTTCTTGTATCCCTGCTGCTGGTTGGTCCGCAACTGTGGTGGTACATAATGGGTGGGTGGCTACCCCTGCTCCTGTATTATGGCATTTATTGCCGCT
Source organism: Ceratopteris richardii (assembly GCA_020310875.1). NCBI lineage: Eukaryota > Viridiplantae > Streptophyta > Polypodiopsida > Polypodiales > Pteridaceae > Ceratopteris > Ceratopteris richardii. The sequence goes on from CM035424.1 coordinate 67,012,544, forward strand.
CTTCCCTGTACCTTTGCATTGTATGCACATGTTTCTGTTGAGTGCCCTGTCGTGTTACAAATGGCGGAATACATTTGGTTGAGTGCACATGTGGCACTGGTGTGCCTAGGATTCTTACATTTAGTGCAGTAGACTTGTTTGGACGGATCCTCAGTCACATTCTTACTTGCTTTCAACCATTCGAGATCCTCCGTAAACCCTCCAACTGTATGCTCCAATTGTAAGGCCATTGCAATGACAACGTCCAATGTCATTCCACCCACACAATGAATGATCATAATCTGTTTTAACTGTGGATTCAATCCATTGATGAACCATTGTGTTATAACATCGTCTGGCAGGTTAGCATGTGTCGGTGGCAGCTGCCGCAAATGAGTTCTGAACAGTGTCACATACTCCTGGACACTCTGGTGTGGTTTTTGCCGATTGTTTTGCAAATAGTCAAAAATTTGTGCAGGGTTCTTCTTCAAGCGAAACCTCTACAAGAACGCGTCCTTCACATCGTCATAGTTACCAAAATGATTAATATTGTATTTTGTCTGCCATCTTGCTGCTTCATTAACCAACGTGGCCTAAAACACTATGGCCTTATACATCGGATCTGGTGGGTGGTTCAACACTGCATAACTGATTTCGAATGTGCGAACATGTGCATCGGGGTCATCCCCCAAAAATCATCCTAATTTTGTATAGTTCACTCCGGTTGGGGCCCGTCGAAGTGGACCGACTGGGTATGGCTGCTGTTGTTGTTGCTGCTGAAATTGCGGCTGCAGCTGTGGTGGTGTCTGTTGCTGTGAGCCACTCATGGTGCTACTGTTGCTAGCATTGTTGCTACTTGAATTTTGAGGAGGTGTGTCTTGATCTTCCGAGTCTGTATGGTCAACCTGCTCACTTTCCGGTCCAAAAATATCATCGAACCGTTTACTTAACTCCAAATCTAGCAGCCTTTCCTCAGCTTTGGTGTCGAAATTAGGTAGAATTGCACCGAAAAGTGGTGAACGCAGTAAGTGTTCACCAGGCAACACCGCAATGTCACCAAAAAGCTTCAAATTACCATCGAGTGATACTAAACTTCCACCAGAACTCGCCGAAGTTTCATCGGACCAGGCTACCCTTTCACCGGAATCGTTCTTACCTGGTATCACAATCGTGTCACCGGAAATGACCGAATTCTGACTAGATAGTGTTGAACTGACTATGCACTGCGTCTCTATACAACCAAAAATCACTGTGACTTCTCCAAAAAGTACCGGACTCACACCGGAATGCACCGGAATCTCGTCATGTGCTACCGAACTAGCACCGGAATCACTACTAACTGGTTCCGATCCTTTTGCAACTGGGCTTAACTGTCTGGTACTTCTACCACCAGGGGGTGTTCCTAATAAGTTTGGAACTTCCCAGGGATGTTGATCTCTACAATATTTAGGCTATGATTCACCGGATCGTGTTACCGACATATAGTAAAGAAAGCTTCATCAATCTTTAATCTTCTGTACAAGCAACTACTCCAATTCCCATGGCCGGCACCAGTGTTAAAAGTGCTTTTGTTAAGCCACTTTTAATCTCGTTTCAGGTTCTTGGGATGGACAGGGGTCTGACTGTGCAGAGGCCCTTTATTTAATTTTCCCAATTTAACATTCAACTGAATAGTTAACTATCTTCGATTCAATGATTATCACTACGTAGTACGTTTATCACACTAATTAACAACTACGAATTCGCACAGACTTATTAATGTTAACGTAGCATTACTGTGTTTAATGGTTAATTACTGTAACTCAATAAACAGAATACAATACTCAAGATTTCTGCAATTCTGCAACACAGCACTCCAGCACGGTCGCCCAGACAGACAGTCCGTCGATCCTCCTCCTCTATGTTGAACGCCGTGCTTGCCTTTTCATTAATCAATAAAAAGTTACATCTGTTCGCTACACCTTTTCGGTGCGTGCGAATATGAAAAATAAAATTACATATCCAATCCGTTTGGCCAACACATGTAGCTTTGTATTGACACTCCAAGAATTCTTTGAGGGAATATATAGCTGCCTGCTCAATATCTTCAACATAACTCATACACATATGAGTCAAAACATATAAGCTACCTTTCTTTCTGTCAATGCAATTCTTTGTCAAAGTCTACTAAAACATGACTAAGTATAATGCAAAACAAGAAACTCCTTCTTCTTTAAACTATCTTCTTCACAAGATGTTCTCGTAGACTTGTCTTTGGGTGTAGAGGATAAAGTAGGAAAAGTATATGGAAAATATGAGAGAAAAGGAAGTCTTACTTTTCTTTTGGAATATTGGACTTTCTTCTTCTGCATCTTTCTTCCACCTGATGATGATGTCAACATCTTCAAACTTCTCTTCCATACCTTTTGTTCTCTTCATCTTGAAGTAGCAAGCACTCTTGACTTCTTCAAATGAACTTTTTTTCTTCCTCTATTGCTAAGGGTAAGAGACAAAACAAACATGGTATACAAATGGAAGTGAATATAGAATCATGTTTTATCATCTCCTCATATCCTTGAATCAACATTCTGCTTCAAATGATTGATATGAACAAATTCACCAACTTTTTGTATGAATGATGAATTACCTTTCTAGAGTTACCTCTCTAGATACAAAATGTGAGAAAAAACTTCCAACCAACTTACAACACAAGATTGGCTGAAAACAAAACTGATGCTCTCCACATTTGTCTTCTTAGATGAGCTTTCTTTCCATGAAAGAGATCTCTCAAAGCTCTCTAGATACCTGTTTTGATGTAGCCTTTAACTTTCAAATAATGAAAGTATATAAAAGCACTCCTTGAATCCTTCAAATCTCTTCATAATTGCTCTTCTAAGATATGACCTGCAAATGATAATTTGATAGTAGAAATTGATACCTGTGATTTGATGTTGATCTAGTTCCTTCATCTTCTCCGAACCATTGTTTTTCCTTGAATCCATATGGTTCTTACTATGCTTGGTATGCCAATGTTACAATGAAGTTGGCAGGTCTTGAAGGTTGTAGTCTAATTTTTTTCATGGTATGTTCAGGCATCAAGTTAATGCCAAAACTGCCATCTACAATAACCCCTTGAACCTCATGTCTTTTGATAGTGACTGTTAGCCGAGGGCTCTTATAATCTGAGGGGGGGCTTCTCCTACAATTCTATCTTTATGCATAGCATCAATTTTTTTCACTAAGATAGTTGTGAAAGCCTCATCAATTATCTGCAAGAGCTCGAACCTAAATTTCACATTCATCTTTATTAAATAAAAAAATATTGACCTCCTTTTTCACGGATTTGAGTAGTCTTGAAGCTTTTGATTCCTTACGAGCATGGGCTCTATTTGACTTATCAAACTCCTCATGAGCCTTGCTAAATGCATGCCCAATGGAATCACTAGTACCTATGAGATCTTTTTTTTTGCCTTGTATCTGCACATGTGTTGGCTTTGTCTTCAAATGTCCCTTTGTCCTTGTTCAATCCATTGGTCCTTGACTCTTGACCTATGTCTAATTGAGCCTTCCCTTTGCTTCTTCTCTGCATTACAAAGGAGTGAATTTCTTCTAACTGCACAACTCTGGTAGATGGTGATGACACATTGACTTGTTCTACAACTTCTTCTTTGCTCACATAAATCATTTGAATGTGTGGCCTAGATGTAGATGCCTAGTTCTTCGGACATCTACATCAATTGGTATAATAGTCCCTAGCCTCTGGGAAATTTATGTAAGGAGGGGAATTTTGTGGTAGAGTGCACCTGCTTTGGTAATGCCCATATTCTCCACATTTGAAACAAATAAGTGGCATCCTTGGCCCATTTCCAAAGTTATCCCTATGTCTAGGGTTGTAATTGTTAACTTGATAGGGTGATGCTGGCATCACATTGATTGGTGGTAGGACTCCTCCTTGTGTCCAATATGTTGTTGCAAGCATACCTCTCGACTGACATTCTTGAGCCTCATGACCAACTTTCCTACATAGCTAGCAAGTTACAATTAAAAGTGGACACTCACTTACCAGATGACCTTGCTTGCTGCACATAGTGCACCATAATCCATTTTTGATGCCACCTCCCCTGAGTTCCTATAGCTCCTATCGAAGTTGTGCCAAATCTTTTGCTTGGGCTTCTCCTTCTTTTTGTAGCTTTGAAGCCTCAATTTTCTCACCTCAACTGAGTTATTGAACTTTCCTCCTCTTTATGGGGTTTATTCCTTTTCAAGCTCTCAAGTTCTTTCCTTAGCTGAATTACTAGGTCCTCAGATTCTATAGGATATGATAAATTAGAAGAGCTTGTTCCATATTAATGCCCAATCTGCTCCAATCTTATGGCTGTATTAATGAACTCCTCAATGGTTGCTGTAGGTAACACTAACTCTTTAATTTTACATTGTGTTGATATTGGAAGTGGTTTAGCCAACCATGTCTTGATGAAAAACTCATGGGAGGGTCAAGTAATTTAGCCATCAATGCCTTGGCTTTGGTGACAAATTTTGGAAAGGTCTGCCCAGAACCTAGTCTTAGATTTTCTAACTCTTCAATAATATTTTTGGTTGTGTTTCCTTGTTGGAATTGTGTCTTAAATGCTTCTTTCATGAGGTCCCATGTAGTGAAGTGATTATCGACAAACTGACTAAATCATTTTTCTGCTAATCCTTCTAATGTTATAGGGAAAAGAGTAAAAAATGCATCTTCTCTTCCCATCTAACCCCTTGTCTTGCATAAGGCTAAAAATCTCCTAATGTGTTCATCTGGTTCTTCTTGTGCTATCCCCTTGAAAGATGAAATTTGATATTTAATCTGGAGAGTAGAGTTTCTAAATCTACCTGAGCCACCATGTTCCTTATTGATGATGTTGATGATAAAGGGTTGGTTGACCTTTGAACCGCTTTTCTTCTTGTTGTTTTGCAAGGGACCCTCAAGGTTTGAGACTGGGTTGCGGTCATGAGCTGCTCATATTCCTCTTAGGCTAAGAGGATCCAAAATAGAAGAAAGATTACCTCTCAAACCAAAACTGCAGGTATCCTTGCACTTCTTCTACACTTTTGCAAATATTGTTTCTCCTATGCTCAACCCTCCTTGGGTCCCACGGGGAATTTTGTTGGGGGATTCTTGTGTAGAAAGGGACGAGCGTTTATAAGAGAAGGAAGAAGGAGAGGAAGTGAAATACAGACATCGGAAGCTCATGCATATAGATTATAAACAGAAAAATACAATGATGATGTATAGCACAAAGCCAATGCTCTCTGTGTGGAATGTGTAATCCCCAAAGAATACACAAACACACAAGGTTACAAGAAACCCAAAGTTCTTTGTGCCACCGACCTTCTCTGCACCAGGCCTCCACCTTCTCTAAGAGCTTGCACTTGTGCACACCTCGCACTCAAGCTTCCTATAGGGTAGGAGGGATGGACACCTTCTGTTGACGCACACACTACTTCAATGGGACCTTGTGCCACATTGATTGCTTTGCTTAACACTCTTCTGCACACACATTGAGTCACACTTCTTGCACACTTTTGTCTCACACTTGCTTCTATGCATCTCACACTGGATGAGTGTCTATTGCTCTTCTCACCTAGTGTAGACTATGCCCACCTTGCTTACTCTAACCAAGAATAATGCATGCCTTGAGTTGAATGTCAATTCACGTACACCGTTCTTAATTGATAGTGTATCTTGGTGCTCACTTTGATGTCCCAAGATTGTCTCAAAAAGTGTACATACAATGACTCCTTGTTTTGTCGTGTAGTGACTTTAGGACTAAAACGAAATTTTAAATGGGGGGGGATACTTTCACTTTTATGTACACCTTCCACTTCATATACCTTCACTTTTGCCTTCATTTCTTCATTATGTGTACCTAAGGGAGGGTTCAAACCTTCAAAACCTTTAAAACCTTGACTTACAAAAAGACAATTTGCAACCTGTGTCCGCTTTCTGCAAAACATAACCATTATGAATAAATTGATTGTGCACTACCTGTGCACTTTGACCAACTTGACTTTGACCACTTTGATGTTGACCATCTTGACTTTGAACAATTTGACTTTTACCACTTTGACATTGACCAATATGACTTTGATGGGCTCAATAGTAGTTTTTCAACATACTTTGCTTGATGCATAAAGATTCCCCCCTACGGATACAAATAGGATGCCAAGATAGTAGCTCAAAAGACCAAGATAAGTGACATCAAAAGTATGGTACAAATCATCCATAAGGAACTCACATTTTGCATGAAATGAACCAATCAAGAGTACTTCATCAATATAAACAACAAGAACTATAAGACAAGCCCCATCTTTGCATACATAGAGTGTGCTTTCTCAATGTATACTCGATCATTTGATGTGATTTAAGTTGGTATAGATTGAGTATAATATCTATTTTCTAGTTGACATAGATTTAGTACACTATCTGTTTTCTTGCAATCAATTTTCATTATCATTTCCTTATCCAATCTTGAGTTATGAGCTAAACAATGCTCATTGGTGTGCATACAACTAGTACCCAAAATTGTCAGGGTTCACCTCTAACTTGCTAAGCATCATTCTTTGAACATGGTCAATCATATTAAGTAAAATTACTTGAAAATGTTAGCTATCCTAGTTAATTAGATATGCCCTAAAGAATTTTATTCAATTGTTAGCAAAGAGGGAATACAACTCATATCTTTGAACAGGAGTAGTGACCCAAATAGCAAGTTTTGGTTCATTATTGAAACTCCTACTTATCTGTTTTGATCCAATGATTTGAGGATCATATTCCAAAGTACTTGGGTGATTACTTCTACTTTTTGGAAAGCTTACGAGGTTTACTTTGCACTCCTCAACTCAATTTTGGCTAGTGTGAAGCAGGAGTTTGCAACATCATCTCATCTCTGGAAGGTGTATGGTCCCTAAGGATGAAGGCTTACCTCCAAGGAAGAACCTTGTATGGATACATATCTAAAGATGAAGAAATGCCAACCCTTAGAAGCAAACATCAACCTACAAGAAAGAGCAAGAGAGACTAGCAGCATGGTGTGCAAAGGATGCTCTAGTCATGTATTATATACTTAACTCAATATCTGATTTCTTATTACCTCATATTAGGAATTGCAAGACCTCTAAAGAGACTTGGGATGTACTTTCTTCATACTTCTCATCAAATATAAGGGATATGAAGAACCAGCTTTGGATGGAGTTCACAACCTTGAAGAAGCAACCAAAGCAAAGTGTAGCTGACTATGTGACCAAGATGAAGGATGTAGCTTATCAACTTGGGAGTATTGGAGAAGAAATAGGAGAGAAGCAGATAGTAAGGCAGATCATAAATGGCATCAAGGCTGATGACAAATGGGAGTCCTTTACCATAGCAATGGACTTATATATGGACATGAAGATACCTGACCTCAATACATTGATGGGTCAAATCTTCACAATGAGACAAAGCTCAAGAAGAATGGAGATAATTCTAGAGGCAATCAATCTTCTACCCTTTATATAAATAAAAATAAAAGTAAAGACAAAGGAAAAGGTAAGCGAAATGAAGAAGAGGCAAGTACCTCTCAAGTGAAGTTCACAGGTAGAGCGAAAGGTACTAGAGGAAGCGGTAGAGGAGGAAAGCAAGGCAGGGGGAGACCATACAACTCTTCACATTGCAACATTTGTGGCTTGAAAAATCATACCACATATGAATGCTTCAGAAACATAAAGAATCACAAAGGAAGAGGCTTCCATAGAGGAGGCTATGGAGAATCAAGAGGTAGGCTTAGTAATGGAGGAAACAACTATCATCACAATTACAACCAAAGCTATAAAAACAACTATCAAGGAGGCTTCAAAGGAAGAAGAGACTACAACAACTATACAAATGATCAAGAGGATTCTCTACTGCTCATGAATATGACAGCCAAGCAAGGTAAAGATGATGAGTATCGATTCTATGTTGATTCTGGTTGCTCCAATCATGTAGCACGAAATGTAGCATTGTTGTCTGACCTTGAAGAACCCAAAGGAAAGCATGAAGTTTAGACAGGTGATGACACTAGGCACTCAATAAAGAAGATTGGAAATGTTAAAACATCTAATGGTAATATGAATCTTCTAAGCAGGGTATTGTATGTGCCAACAATAACAAAAAACCTAATCAATGTTGAACATATTGTTGAAAATGGTTTATAGGTTAGATTCATAAGGCATGGAGCATACATGGAGGACCCTTAGCAACGCTTCAAGAGGATTGCAAAAGGTGAGAAATCTGGTAGACTTTTTACATTTAAAGTTGAAGATACAAGGAATATTGCTCTCTTCAATTACAAAATCACACCCTATCTGAATTGGAGATATGGCATAAGAGAATAGGTCATATAGGTGAAAGGACATTGAAGCAAATATGCAGGGATCAAAGTGTGCTTGGCATTCAAAATGTGTCCAAGCAACACATGATCTACAAATGTGAAGCATGCCAATTTGGCAAATCACATAGGCAACCATTCAACAAAAGAGGATACATGTATTATGAAGCATAAAGATGAAGTCTTCACTTGTTTCAAGAAATATTTGGCATTGGTTGAGAGCCAAACATGTAGAAGCTTTAAGAGGTTGAGATTTGATGGAGGTGGTGGGTATTTCTCACATGAATTTGACTCCTTCTTACAGGACAGAGGCATAAGAGAGAGACTACAACAAGGTACACTCATAAACAGAATGGAGTGGCAGAGAGAAGAAATAGACTAATAGTAGAGGCTACAAGAGCAATGTTGAAGGAGAAAAAACTTCCAAATTACTTATGGGCAAAGGTGGTTTCCACAGCCACTTACCTAATCAATAGGCTTCCATCCAAGTCTCTAGGTGGAATGACACCTTATGAGGCATGGAATAATAGGATATCTTCTTTAGATCATTGTAAGATCTTTGGATGCATTGCTTATGCACATATACCCTCACAAATTAGGGGAAAGCTTGCTTCAAAAGCTGAAAGATGCATATTCATTGGCTATGACAAAAAATAGAAGGGTATAGGTTATATAATCCCACTAACAAAGGATTTAGAGTTAGTAGGAATGTGGTATTTGATGAAAATAACTCCTGGTTTGAAGATGATTGCAAGAAAATAAAGCTACCCTATGATTTGGAAAATGATTTTCCAAATCCGGCTCGAAAAGAACCACACATATTAGAGGATGTCAACTCACAAGATGAAGAATAGATTGATTTCAAAGCTTGGAAGTCCAAGGGAAAGACACAGTTTAAACAATTGGAAGACATTTCAGAGTCATCCGATCAAACACTTAGAAGATCTCAAAGGGAAAGCAAGAAAACTATAAGGTATGGCTATGACACATCACTAGTAACCAAGCATTCTATATACATGACTAAAGATTCTTTGTCAGAGGAACCTTCCTCAAGAAGCCAACAAGAAGGAAGAATGGAGAGAAGCTATGCATGAAGGAATTGAAGCACTTCAAGAGAATAACACTTGGGATTTGGTTCCCAAAAAGCCATTCATGAAGGTAATACAATCCAGGTGGATTTATAAAGTGAAAAATAATTCAGATGGGACAATCAATAGATATAAAACAAGGCTAATAGTGAAGGGGTTTTCTCAAATCCATGGAGTGGATTATGAGGAGATTAAAAATGCATTCCTTAATAAATGGATCTTTGAAGAGGTCTACATGGCGCAACCACCAGGATATGAAGACAAAGACAAACCTGATTATGTTTGTAAATTAAGGAAAGCACTGTATGGTTTAAAGAAAGCTCATAGAGCTTGGAACCATAGATTATTCACATAATTGCATGACCAAATCTTTGTTGCAAGCAAGGCAAATTCTTCATTGTTCATTAAGAAGACTAATTCAAAAGTTATTTATATGTGTTTATGTGGATGACATCATCATTATAGGAAATGATGCCAATGGCATCAAGAAGATCAAAGCTCAGATGAAGGAGGAGTTCAAGATCAATGATCTTGGATTGCCTACATATTTTCTTGGTTTAGAGATTGTTTATACAGATTGTGGTGTTTTCATTACTCAAAGGAAGTACATCCATGATGTTCTAGTTACGTTCAAGATGGAAAATTCAAAAACTATAGGTACACCCATGGAATTGAATCACAAACTCAGTACACATGAAAGAGATCTACTTGAAAACATTAAAGGTTATCAAATTCTTGTTGGGAGTCTCAATTATGCATCCCTAAAAAGAGTAGACAAATGCTATGGAGTAAGTACATTAAGTCAATTAATGCATAAACCAAGACAATTTCACATGGAAGCTTCCAAAAGGATCTTAAAGTATTTGAAGACTACCATATATGAAGGGCTATTTTATCCATTCACATCTGATATGGATATCAAGCTATAATCTCATGTAAATTGGGTTGGCTAAACAGGCAATAGGAGGAGCACCTATGGATACTTATCTTTTGCAGGATCAAAGTTGATTTCATGGTCATCAAAAAAACAACCAACTATGGCATTGTCATCAATTGAAGCTGAATATAGAGACTCAGCAAATGCAACACAAGAAGCAATGTGGTTAAACCTACTCTACTCAGAATTGGGCATACATGCATACACTCTAATGATCTTTGGAGATAATACTAGCTCCTTCATTTGGTTGCTAATCCTATATATCATGCAAGGACTAAGCACATTGAAGTGCATTATCATTTTGTAAGAGAGAAGATACTTAGCAAGGACATAAAATTGTCCTATGTGCCAACCAGCTTGCAATGTGCAGATATGCTAACCAAATCTTTAGATGGAACTAAATTGGACAGGTTCAAGATGATGATTGGATTGCACAAGATTAAAGAGAATTGAAGCCCAAGCATATTAGGATTGAGGGGGAGCTATTGGTGCAATTACTCCGAGCCTAAATTCTTGATCATTTATCCTAAGGTTCATATGTACATTCATGTATTAGCACATGAATGACTATACACACATATGCATACACACACATGCACACATATATGCACACAAACATGTACACACAAAATCATACACACACATATAGATACTTGCACATATACACACACATATAGACACACACACATACACTCACATGCATACATACACGCATATGCATACATACATAGACATGTATACACACACATGCACACACATACATACATATGCATATACACACATGCACATACATACATACATATGCATATACACACATGCACATGCATACATATGCATACACACACATGCGCATACATACTTACATGCATTCATACCACACATGCATATGTATACACACGTACACACATGCATATGTATATATACATAAATACAAGCACATACACTCAATAAATCGACGAGCCTAAAAAAAAGTGAAGTTAATGATTCAAATGATTCAAGTTTACAATTGATAACGATCCCTTTTTCATGGGAAATTTCTACCTTTATACTCAGCTTAAAATCAATCAACCTTCAAAATAACCTATAAAAATATAAAAAAGTAAAAATTCATTATTATGTGCTTGAAAAAATATTAAACTATATCAGAAAAAGTAAAATATTTTATTACCCGTTTATATCTCTTTTGTCATAAGTATCAAAAGTTTGAGTGCATAAGTCGATTTCTATCAAAACTTGGCCATAACAAGTCCCTCTTAATGCTATTATCTCAATAAGACTATTTCTTTCTTCCCAACAAGTCCCTCTTGATGTGATTGTCTTGATGCCAATATCTCAGCTAATAGAAGGTTCGTGTTGTATCAATACAATACAACTACCTAAAGAAGGTCTATGGATATGTGAAGCTGTATTGTATTAATACAACACGAACCTTCTATTAGTTGATATACATTGTCCAAGATGCCATTGATCTTCACTTTTTGATAACTTATCAACCCTTGTATTATAAAAAAGAACACAAAACCTTTTTCAACAATTACAATAGTTTTTAATTTACAATCATACACACACATGCACATACACAATCATATTTTATTTTCACTTGCAATCATATAACATACACGCACATACACATACTTTCATGCACACACACACACACACACACACACACACACACACACACACACACACACACACATATATATATATATATATATATATATATATATATATATATATATATATATATATATATATATATATATATATATATATATATATATATATATATATATATATATATATATATATATATATACGTGCACATATACATACACACATGGCCACACATACACATACACTCACATGCATACATACACACACATATGCATACATACTTTCATGCACACATACACATACACACACACACACACACACACACACACACACACACACACACATATATATATATATATATATATATATATATATATATATATATATATATATATATATATATATATATATATATAGATACTTGCACATATACATAAACACATGGCCACACATACACATATACTCACATGCATACATACATGCATACATACTCACATGCATGTGTACATGCATACATACTCACATGCATGTGTACATGCATACATACACATGCATATGCACATTCATTACTATATGCTAGAAAAAATATTAAACTATATCATAAAAAGTAAAATCTTTTTCTACCTGTTTGCATCTTTTTTATCATAAGTATCCAAGGATCAAGTGCATAAGTCGACTTCTCAAAACTTTGTCATCCTTCTCGATACTATTGTTTCAACAAATTGATTTCTTTCCTCCCAACGAATCCCTCTTGATGGTATTGTTTTGATGCCAAGGCCCAACATCTCAGCTAAGAGAAGGTTCTTGTTGTATCAATACAATACAACTTTCTAAAGAAGATCTATAGATATGTGAAGTTATATTGAATCGATACAACAAGAACCTTCTCTTAGCTGATATGCAGCCATGGATGCCTTTGATCTTCACTTATTAATACCTTTTGAACCCTTGAATTATAAAAAAACATAAAATCTTTTCCAACAATTGCAATAGTTTTTAATTCACACTCATACACACACATATACATGCACATACACAATCATATTATATTTTCACTCACAATCATATAACATACATGCACATACACATACACATACACTACACATACACATACACATACACATACACATACACATACACATACACATACACATACACATACACATACACATACACATACACATACACATACACATACACATACACATACACATACACATACACATACACATACACATACACATACACATACACATACACATACACATACACATACACATACACATACACATACACATACACATACACATACACATACACATACACATACACATACACATACACATACACATACACATACACATACACATACACATACACATACACATACACATACACATACACATACACATACACATACACATACACATACACATACACATACACATACACATACACATACACATACACATACACATACACATACACATACACATACACATACACATACACATACACATACACATACACATACACATACACATACACATACACATACACATACACATACACATACACAACACATACACATACACATACACATACACATACACATACACATACACATACACATACACATACACATACACATACACATACACATACACATACACATACACATACACATACACATACACATACACATACACATACACATACACATACACATACACATACACATACACATACACATACACATACACATACACATACACATACACATACACATACACATACACATACACATACACATACACATACACATACACATACACATACACATACACATAGTATTGTGAAGTAAGAATCAATATTGATTCAAACAATCACAATACATTTTTATTCACAATCATACACATACACATATACTATTGTGAAGTAAGAATCAATGTTGAATCAAAAAATAACAATAGATTTCATTCACAATTATACACTCAAATACACATACATATACTATTATGAAGTAAGAATCAATATTGATTCAAACAATCACAATACATATTAGTCACAATCATACACACATATACATATACTATTGTGAAGTAAGAATCAATGTTGAGTCAAACAATCACAATAGTTTTTAATTCGCAAACAAATATATTTTTCTTCATGCTTTAAATACGAAAGTTAATATGTATAGCAAGAGTTTATACTTTGTTCTATCTACGACACTATAAGTTCATAAAAAACAAAGTAAATCTTATGAAAAATGAGTCTACTTGTGTTGTTTTATAAAAAAATATTCGACCGAATTAGTTTTGATCAAAATTTAATTTGATCAATAAAATTTTGGATCGAAAGCGCGTTTGATAAAAAACTGTCGAATTACCGTGCAAAAAGTATTGGCTCATCTCCAAATAAGCTGATGTGGCACCTAATAATTCGGTCGAATAATGGGGGGTTTCCGTAAAATTCCATAATTATTCACGAATAAACGAATTGTCGAATAACGAATAATCTAACCTAGCTACTCTATCATGTACCACTAAGAACAATGAACTTCTCTGACTTGTTTCTTAGTGTATACTTGATCATTTGATGTGACTTAAGTTAGTATATATTAATTATACTCTCTATTTTCTTAATAGAGAGCTTCATTATCATTGCCTTATCCAATCTAGAGTTATGAGCTAAACAATGCTCACTCGTGTGCATACTATTAGTACCTAAAAATGTCGGGGTTCACATCTAAATTGGTAAGCATCATTATCTGGATATGGTCCGTCATTTTAAGTAAAATTACTTGCAAAAGTTATCTATCCTAGTTAATTAGACATTCCCAAAAGCATTTTATTCAATTATTAGCAGAGAGGGAGTACTGTTCATTTCTTTGAGCACATGTAGTGACCAAAATAGCAAGTTTTGGTTCATAGTTGAAACTCCTACTCATTTGTTTTGATCCAATGATTTGAGGATCATATTCCAAAGTACTTGGGTGATTATTTGTGCTTCATTGAAAGCTCAACAAGTCTAACTTGCACTCCTCAACTCAATTTTGGCTAATGTGAAGCAAGAGTTTGCAGCACCATCTCATCTCTGGAAGGTGTTCACCATCTCCTCCAACAACATGGAGCTTGCTTGAGACCATACAAAGCTTTATGCAAGTGACAAAACATATGCTCTTTCCCTTTTATGGAAAATCCAGGAGGCTTCTTCACATAAACCTCTTCTTGCAAATCACCATTCTAGAAATCCGTTTTTATGTCCAACTGATGTACGTTTCAATCTCGTTAGGTAGCCAATGTAGCCACACTATGAATGGTAGTCATGCATGAAGTAGGCATAAACGTTTTCTCATAGTCAATGAAATATTGTTGTGCATCCTTTGGCAACCAATCTAGCATCCTTTGGCAGCCAATCTAGCTTTGTAATGATCAATGCTACCATCTAGCTTTCTCATAATCTTATAAACCCACTTTGTACCAATTGCATTTTTTCCTTTTGGCAATTCACATAACTCCTAAGTAGCATTCCTATGTATGGAATCCCACTCATCCAATGTGGATTGTCACATGCATCTTCAAAAGTAAGTGGCTCTTCTTTAAATACTATTGCAATAAGACAATAATCCACAAAATTACTTGATGCATGGCAAGAGTCTGATCTTGTTCTACCAAGTAAAGGTGCACTCAATTTGCTATCTTGCAAAGTTTGTTTCAACCACTTTGGCAACACTTGATTCTATTGAAAAGCATGCATGTGAAGATTTCATTCTTGGAAAAATGCATCATGCTTCTTTTTCAAAAGATAGTCATACACACACTACAAGAAAACTACAGCTTGTTCATAGTGATGTATGCACTCCTCTCAAGACTTCATCTTTTGGGAAGCATGTAAATTTTGTTACTTTCATTGATGATGCTACTTGTCAAACATGGATGTATCCTATGAAAGAAAAGAGTGAGGTATTTTCTTACTTCAAAGAATTTTTAGCTATGGCTGAAAACTTTTCTTCAAACAAGCTTTTGACTCTAGGTAGATATCATGGTGGTGAATACATGTTACATGAGTTTAATGCTTTTCTTTGTGAAAGAGGAATTTCACACTAATTTAAGGTTCCATATACACCTCAATAAAATGGTGTTTTAGAGCGTAAAAATGGAACACTCCTTGAAATGGCATGATGTATGGTTAAAGGAAAGCACCTTCTTGACAATTTTTGGATGGAAGAGGTCATGTCTGCAAACTTTGTGTTGAATCATTGTCCTACAAAAGCATTGAGAGTCATCACTCTTTATGAGGCTTGGAATTGACATAAACCTATGGTTCATCAAGAAATGTATTTTTTTTGTTTATAGTGCTAAAATTAGGATACTCTACTTGAATGCAAAAAATAGCCAACGCTTAACTCAGAACATGTGTTTGATACACTCATGCCTTTATTCCAAAGTGGTGCACTTGACTACATCCATGTAGAGTAGCCAATTGAGGCTCAAAGGGCTAAAATTTTCAAAACAATAGAGCTGAAAATGCAAAGAATTTCTAGCCAAACATGGCTTAAATATTTCAACCAAAAATGGTAGGAATTGCAAGAAATTTCCAGCCACATATGGCTGAAAATTTGCATCAAAATATGGTTGAACATGAGCATGAAACTCAGCCAATGCATGATATACATGTTGGCAATGTATTACATGATGAACACATTTCTATCAAGAGTGCATTCTGATACACAGACGTCTTGATGAGTCTTTTTGTATTGATTTTTACACATGATCGATTCAAGCCATTAGGGCCATCCAACATTTCTTGATGAGTCTGATTGCTTCAATTGGTAGTGTCCTAGATTCATGTCACAAATTACATTTTTTTCATTTTTCATGTATACAACTCACTTATCCCTTATCATTCATAGGTATTTGGAAAAGAAATAGGCCAAATATCTTTGCTTTCTCATGCTTTTTAGGGACAATCGATTCAAGCAATTAGGCCCATCCAAGATCTTTTGATGAGCCTAATCGTGTGAATTGGCCATGCCCCTAACTCATATCTTAATTTGAGTTTTTTTTTTCATTTTCTTATGCAATTTCTTTTTGCTTCATGATTCCTTTTCCCTACCTGATGGAGAGTGTTAATCTCCAAAAGAACAAGCTACTCTTGTAATTAGAGCACCTCTATAACAAGAATAACTCAAACCTTCACCAAATTTAGAGGATCAATGATCAATTATAAAGATTTTGAAAAATCTGTGAATAAGATGACTACACAGAAAGTCTGCTGCACATATCTCTCACATTAACTTATCAATTGTGTAAAGTTTTTGATGAAACTTTGCACAAGGTGTTGCCTAAAGTTTGCACACCTTCTCCAAGTTGAATCACTCCAAAAAGTTCAGTATAACTTGAGAAATGATTTCAACAAGTTACCTATGTCTAAAACTGCTCTTTTGAGAAGTTGATTTAGACACCTATAACTTTTAGCACTTGGTTCTCTCAATCTAGAATTCGTTTATGCAAATGCTTTTAGCCACAAGTAGCTTACCTTCCAACTTAAAGATTGAGTGCTTGCTTGCTCAAAAATTTACATTGTAGAAGGAGAATTGACCAAAACATTAACATCAAATTTTGCGCCTCCTGCAACTTCTCATGTTTCCATTTACACATGTAAATGTTCCTACACTCAATTCTCTCAGCCTGATCACAATTAGAAACTAAAAATTCGTACAGAGGTCAATCAACTATAGACTTAGACTTGTACAAAAGCATTTCACAAAAGATTCAACACAGAAGGAGAATACTCAGAAAGATCGGGTGCAACATTTTCTATTTCTGAGAAAATTTACATCTGAGTAATGAGAGAGAGTCTATTCACTTCTAGAGTATCTAATAACATCTAATTCTCTTCCAAACTTGTTCTTATATAATCTCTCTACTTTGCCCCGACATTTTCTTTGTATATATAGGCAAATTTTTACAAACTCATGACCATACAAAAGTATGTGATGATCTGACTCTAAAATAATGTACATATGTATACACATCTTTATCTCCTGGATATGAACTTCCTTCATGCTTCATGACTTGGTCTTTTCTTCAGTCCTTGACTTCAATTCTTCATCCAAAACTTCAATTGTTGATTGCCGTGCACCAACAGCTCCCCCTCAATCATCAATTGAGGTTTTCTCTATCTTCTTTATACCTGCCATGTCTTTGAATCTTTGTAGCTTTGGTCCATCCAAGCTTTTGGTTAGCATATCAGCTATCTGATCTTTTGTTGAAGTATGTATTACTTCAATCTCTTTATCCATCACCTTCTTTCTTAGAAAAATGATACTGAATCTCAATGTGTTTAGTCCTGGCATGAAACACATGATTAGCAGCTAAATACAATGAGCTTATATTATCTCCATGAATAGTAGGTGTACTCTGAATGATGTCAAAACTCTTCATCAGAGTCGTAAGCCATATTACTTCCTTTGCAGCTTCCACCATACCTTTGTACTCTGCTTCTGTAGATGACAAAGCAACTGTGTGTTGCTTCTTTGAACACCAAGAAATTAACTTATCTCCCACATAACACAAGTATCCATAAGTTGATCTCCTATCATCAAGATTACCTGCCCAATCTGCATCACTATATATCTTGATGTTTGTATCTGATGTAAAACCATAATAAAAAACCTCTTTGAGTGTACCCTTAATGTACCTCAACACTCTTTGTCGTGCAATCCGATGTTCTTTCCTAGGACAATGCATGAATTGAGACAAAACTCCAACTGCATATGACAAGTCAGGCCTAGTTAATGTAGCATAGATCAGACTACCAACCAAACTCTGATATAGTTTCATGTCCTTGAACTCTTCACCTCCATATCTGCTCAATTTGTGATTCGCCTCCATTGGAGTAGGTGCTACCCTGCAATCATTCATCTTAAACTTGATCAACAAGTTCTTCAAATACCTTCCTTGAGTTACATACACTCCATGTTGAGTGTATGAAATCTCCATGCCCAAGAAATATGACAAGTCTCCCAAATCACTCATCTTAAATTCTTTCTCCATTTGCTTCTTTAGGCTTTGAATGCCTTTCTCATCTGTACCTGTAAGAATTATATCATCAACATATATGCACATGTAAATGAACCCATCATTACTTGCTTTAACAAGCAAGCTACTATCTGCCTTTGATACTTGAAATCCAAGTTCTTTCAAGAACTTCACAAGTCTATAATTCCATGCCCTTGGGGCCTACTTCAAACCATACAAAGCTCTCTTGAGCTTGCACACATGATCTGGATACCTTCCATCTCTAAATCCTTGGGGTTGCTCCATGAAAACATCATCTGAAATATAACCATTTAGAAAAGCATTCTTCACATCTAGTTGACATAACTTCCAACCTTTACATGCAGCAGTAGCTATGAGTGTCCTGATAGTTGTCATCTTTGCCATAGGACTATAGGTCTCATCATAATCTATACCATAAGTCTGAGCAAAACCCTTCACAACAATTCTAGCTTTATATCTAGACACACTTCCATCTGCAAACCTTTTTGTTTTGTAGACCCATTTGCATCCAATGATCTTCTGGCTAATTGGTTTAGGAACCAACTCCCATGTCTAATTCTCCATCAATGCATCATACTCCTCCTGCATAGCTTTTTCCCAATTTTCCTTACCTTTTGCCTCTTCATATGTAGAAGGGTCTTCATCTGCCTTTATCATATAAGCATAATCTTTGGTAGCCAAAAAATAAGTGTCATAGCTATACCTTGTAGGTTGCCACTTGTGTCTTGATGACCTTCTGAGTTCTCCACTCCTTGAGGTTTCTAGTTCATTACACTCAGGATCAAATCTTGGCATTTCTTCAACTTCAACCTGCACTTCATTATTCTCCTCTTCATACCTTTCTTTTGATTCACAACTTCTTCATCACCTGCATTAATATTGATTGTACCTGCATACCAAGTACCTTGCTCATCAAACGTAACATCCTTTGATACAAGGAATTGTTTTGTGGATGGACTCCACAACCTATATCCCATCTGCTTATCATCATAACCAATGAATACATACTTTTCAGCTTTAGGTTCCAATTTATGCCTTAATTGGGATGGCACATATGCATATGCCAAACATCCAAATACTTTGCAGTGGTCTAGAGTAGTTCTCTTACCCCACCATGCCTCATATGGTGTCATACCCTGCAAAGCTTTACATGGTAACCTATTGACCAAATAAGTAGCTGTATTTACAGCCTCAGCCACAAGTAATTTGGACAATTTTTCTCCTTCATCATTGACCTTGCAAACTCAACAAGAGTTCTATTTCTTCTCTTTGCTACACCATTTTGTTGAGGAGAGTACCTGCATTCCCTTTTTATACCTGCACTCCACAAGTAATCACTGAACTCATTAGAGAAATACTCTCCCCCTCCATTTGACCTTAGTCTCTTCAACTTATGACCTGTAATTCTCTCTGCATACATATGATAGTGTTTGAATGTATTGAATACCTCTGACTTATCTTTGATCACATAGATAGTGATCCATCTGGTAGCATCATCAACATAGATCACATAATACCTTGAACCATTGATACTGAAATCTTTTGATGGTCCCCACACATCTGTTTGTACCAATTCAAGCTTTTCTGAATACATAAAACCATGCTTGGAATAAGATTGCTTATGAGCCTTACCTAATTGACATGCCTCACATCTGTATGTCATATGTTGACCTACAACATTAGGCAATTCAAGCACTAAACCATTGTTAATCATATCTTTGATACCTCTTTCATTAAAATGTCCAAGCCTTTTGTGCCAAAGATCTAACTCAGAGATCTTATGTCCTCCATAGGTGAACAAGGCATGACCAACATTACCTTGGATCTTCAATGTGAACAATCTTCCTTCTTTCTTCCCTAAAACAATCTGTTTATACCCATTGCTAGGGTCTTCCACAAACACTCCTTCATTAGTGAACCTAACTTCATAACCTTTTTCAACAATTTGTCCTACACTTATCAGATTCTTAGGAATTGTAGGAACATACAAGAACTAACTCAAGAGGGTGCTACCATCCTTAGCCTTCACTGATCCAATTGACTTCACATTGTGCTTTGTATTGTCACCTGTTTTAACAACATGATTAGTTATCTTTTTCTCCAAATCAACCATCAAAGCTATGTTGCCACTCAGATGATTGCTACACCCTAAGTCAATGTAAAAAACTCTTTGGTCTTCATTTTGCTTCTCACAAGTTGCATTCATTATCCATGTTGAATCCTCCTTCTGATCTGAAGCATAATTGTAGTAGGTATTGTTGTATTGTTGACTTTGGAATCCTCTACCTGCATTTCTTCCAAAGTAACCTCTACTACCTCTACCTCTGAAATTACTTCTTTGATTTCTGCCACCTCTTCCTCTTGAATTAAAATTCTGATTATATCCACCATTACTGTATTGTGCAAACAATCATTAGCTAAGTGATTTGTCTTACCACAAATCCAGCAAGCTTTGACTCCATCTTTATTACTCCTGCCTCTTCCTCTACCTTTGCCACCTCCTCTTCCTCTTAGGGAGTTAGCTTGGCTAGTTGTACCTTCATCCTCATTTGTTTGTTGCTTTCCTTTGATATTCTTCTTCCTATCCTTTGAATACATTGCATGCCCTGTACTCTTGTCACCTTCACCTTTGACATCCTGCTCAAAGGTGAACATATGTCCTAGCAACTGATGTAAGTCAGGAGTAAAATGATCAAGTGATAATTCAGTAGACAAAATGAATGGCTTCCATTTGTCATCACCTCTCAACCCTGTGAGAATTTGCCTTACCAATTTATCCTCCTCAATGTCTTCAATTAACTGCTCCTAATGCATCTGCAATGTCCTTCATCCTTGTTACATAATCTGACATGGATTGAGAGGCGTTCTTCTTGAAAGTGGTTTTTTCTACCCACAAAGATGCCTTCCTTGACTTTGTGGTATTTTGGAAATGCTCCTCCAAAGCATTCCATATATCACTTGCACTTTCAAGACCTCTAATATGAGGTAGCAAGTAGTCATTGACTGCCATATAGATAGCGCTCCTAGCTTGAGCATCTCTCTTCATCCAATTCTTCAAATCTGATAATTCTTCCCTAGTTGGAACACTAGGATCTTTGAACTGAGGCTTTTCTTCTTCACCTGTAATACAAGCTATCAAGTCTTTGCTCATAAGATGAGCTTCCATCCTCATTGACCATGCTGGATAGTTCTCTCTATCCAACTTCTCTATTTGAAGAGAATCTCCCATCCTTTCTTCACCTGTGTATTGAATTCTTCAATTTTTATGAGTAATAGATGTACCTTTACTTTGAATAATGTTCCTTTTGTCTTCCTTGATGTCGTATGACCTCCTTCTCAAGCTTTGCCCTCAAGCTTTCACCTTTTGAACCTTCAGATGTTGAATTCTTTGCAACTGCAGCAGTCAGGATCCTCCTTCCTTCAATTTTGATACTTCCTGCTCTGATACCACTGATGGAGAGTGTTAATCTCCAAAAGAACAAGATACTCTTGTAATTAGAGCACCTCTATAACAAGAATAACTCAAACCTTCACCAAATTTAGAGGATCAATGATCAATTATAAAGATTTTGAAAAATCTGTGAAGAAGATGACTACACAGAAAGTCTGCTGCACATATCTCTCACATTAACTTATCAATTGTGTAAAGTTTTTGATGAAACTTTGCACAAGGTGTTGCCTAAAGTTTGCGCACCTCTAGAATTCGTTTATGCAAATGCTTCTAGAAACAAGTAGCTTACCTTCCAACTTAAAGATTGAGTGCTTGCTTGCTCAAACCTTTACACTGTGGAAGGAGAACTGACCAAAACATTAACATCAAATTTTGCGCCTCCTGCAACTTCTAATGTTTCCATTTACACATGTAAATGTTCCTACACTCAATTCTCTCATCCTGGTCATATTTAGAAACTGAAAATTCGTACAGAGGTCAATCAACTGTAGACTTAGACTTGTACAAACGTATTTCACAAAAGATTCAACACAGAAGGAGAATACTCAGAAAGATCAGGTGCAACATTTTCTATTTCTGAGAAAATTTACGTCTGAGTAATGAGAGAGAGTCTATTCACTTCTAGAGTATATAATAACATCTAATTCTCTTCCAAACTTGTTCTTACATAATCTCTCTACTTTGCCCTGACATTTTCTTTGTATGTATAGGCAAATTTTTACAAACTCATGACCATACAAAAGTATGTGATGATCTGACTCTAAAATAATGTACATATGTATACACATCTTTATCTCCTGGATATGAACTTCCTTCATGCTTCATGACTTGGTCTTTTCCTCAGTCCTTGATTTCAATTCTTCATCCAAAACTTCAATTATTGATTGCCCTGCACCAACACTACCATATAGAATCTTACTATTGTCTCTTTTTTTGCAGATATCTATATCAAATGAAGACAATTTTCTTAGCAGAGGGAAGGGCACAATGAAAGCTTTAGAGAAAAATGGAAAAGCAAAAGTAGATATACATTCAATAACTCATTAACTTCCAAAATTGAATCAAGATTCATTGGCTAAAGTACATAAGCTTTGTAGGCAAGACTATGATTTTGCAATGTGCAATGTGAATACCCTATCAAAATATATGGGCTGCTCCTCATTGCCATTTAATCCATATAAGATATTCCTTCTTGAGTGAAAAATAGCATTTAGGATATTTCGCTATGCCCCAAGGTTAAATGCTTGAAGAGCTAGTTAATTCCTTTGTTATTCTAGGTATGCATGGGTGCAGAGGTCTCATATGTAATTTGTTGGTTGCAGGAGGAAAGAGTATCTTAGATATAGAGGAGATTTTGTAGATTCAAGCTCATTCAAAAGGCTCAAAGAAGAATAATGCCTTTTTATGTCATCAATTCTATGGTTTCAAAAATTGTAAATACACCCATATGTAGTTTTCGATAAGAAAAATACCAAAATATATTCCAAATCCTATTTGATACCATATTTGTACCTTCAAATTGGCATTAGAATGAGATGTCACTCTTCTTGTATTTAATCCACCTTTATCCTAGAAGGATTTTCATCACATTGATATTTTCAATCTGTTGATAATTTTTGGCATGGGTTCCTTTGTATTTTTCTTCTAAAGAACTAATCAAAAAGCTCTTTGAATAGATTATTTTTTATAACTTCTTTTCTTATGCATATGAAGAAGTTTATTCTTGCATCATGAGATTTTTCCATCCCCGGAGTGTCCCATGTGGCAAGGGTTCCTTTTTCCACAAAGAATGGATCATGCAAAAATAAGATATGCTGTAAAAACATAAAGATTAAGACCATGAGATGTTTATTTGTAAAATTAATATTGGACTAACTAATCTATTTGAATCTCACCAAGTAGTAAGTTATGTCTTTGACACTCCAAGCCTTTGTTATTGTTCCTAAACCGTCATTGCCATCTCCTATAAATCTAATAAAATCATGAGGATCATCCATACTGAAGTATTTTGATGGTGATGCACCAAGTGCGCTCTCCTTCTCGCGATCTCCACGATGATATCCTCAGAGTAGAAAACCGAGCTCCTAAGGTTGCACACGATACTCCGCACAGAGACTATAGAATACACATAAAAATACAGTACACAGGGAGCATGAAGACAAACTCATCAGGTCTTACAAATGCGGTCGAACTTAGTGTGTGACTGACCAGGCCATTATATATTTTATTAAAGAACATATACAAAGAAGTGTCTACTGGCCATTTGGCCTTTCACATGGACACTAACGGTAACAATCTCCCACTAAAGGCCAACACGGCCAAAGTAACTATGGGAGAAAAA
The DNA here is from genome assembly GCA_020310875.1 of Ceratopteris richardii. Classification (NCBI taxonomy): domain Eukaryota; kingdom Viridiplantae; phylum Streptophyta; class Polypodiopsida; order Polypodiales; family Pteridaceae; genus Ceratopteris; species Ceratopteris richardii. The sequence goes on from CM035424.1 coordinate 67,037,384, forward strand.
TAAAGAATGATAAAGAATACCTGAGTGTAAGTATACAAACTATACCTCCCACCTGATGGGCATGTTACACAGTATACAAGTGACTGTGTAAGATCATCAAAAAGTAACCCCGATCAAATGACAATAGTGTCGAAAGCTATCCTATGGTAGAGCTTTAGTCAAAGCATCTGTAGCATTATCTCGAGTGTGAACCTTCTCAAGAATAATGCGCTCAGTGGCTAAGAAGACTCGAATGAAGTGATACCTCACCTCAATGTGCTTGGTCTTTGCATGATAGACTGGATTCTTAGCCAAAACAATGGCACTCTGACTATCATTGAGCAAACGAGGTACATGCTAAGGTAAACCCATATCACAAGCAAGAGGAGAAAGCCACAATGCTTCCTTACATGCCTCACTTGCTGCAACATACTTTGTGTCTGTGGTGGAAACAGTTGTACATTCTTGAAGATGCGATCTCCAAGAGATAGCACCTCCAACAAAATGAAAAATGTACTCGGATGTAGACTTACGATTGTCTACACAACCAACATAGTCAGAATCTGTGTAACCAATAATGGAATCTTTCCCTCTACCTAAGCATAAACAGTTATCCTTAGTGCCACTCAGATATCTTAAAATCATCTTGATCGCTTCCCAATGTTTCTTGCCAGGATTAGACATAAATCTACTCACAACTCCCACTGCAAATGCAATGTCTGGTCTCGTAGCTACCATAGCATACATGAGACTACCAATAGCAGACTGATAGGGAATTTTGGTCATGAATTCCTTTTCCTCATCTGATTTGGCGCAATCATCCTTTCTCAATTTCACATATGTGGATAAAGGTATACTGCTTTCCACCCTGCATATTGAACTTGTGAAGTACTTTGGATATGTACTCACTTTGAGACAAGTATATGCATCTTTTGCTCCTATCACGAGTAATGCGTATGCAAAGAATATGTTTGGCATCCCCCAAATCCTTCATATCAAATGTCTGACTCAAATTCTTTTTGAGAATAGACAAATCATAAGAGGACTTCCCAACAATTAGCATGTCATTGACATAAAGTATCAAGCATATCAAGCTGCCATCTGAGCATCTCTTTGTGTAGAGACAATGATCCTCATTGCTTCGAGAATAGCCTTGAGACTTGATAAAAGCATCAAAATTTTGGTACCATTGTCTAGGGGACTATTTAAGTCCATACAAGCTCTTCTTAAGCTTACAAACTAGACTTTCCTTGCCAGGAACTACATAACCCTCTGGTTGTTCCATATAGATCTCATCTGTAAGATCTCCATGCAAGAAAGCATTTTTCACATCCATTTGGACTAGCTCTAAGTCTTCCATTGCAACAAATCCAAGCAACATGCACAGGGTAGTCATCTTGACCACTGGAGAAAAGATTTCCTCGAAGTCAACACCATGTTTTTGCTTAAAACCCTTTGCAACAAGTCGTGCTTTATACTTTGGAGAAGGAGTATGTGATGTGCATTTCAGCTTATATACCCATTTACATGGTAAAGATTTCCTGCTCTTTGGCAAAGGTACTAAATCCCAAGTACCATTCTTGTGAATAGAATCCAACTCACTCTTCATGGCACACTCCCACTTGACATGATCCTCTATTTTCATAGCCTCTTTGTAGCAAGAAGGCTCACAGGCATCTGTTAGCATAACAAAATCTAAACCTAGAACATATCTATCAAGTGGATATGAGACACGTGTAGAACGTCTCAATGGTTGCTGAACAGAAATATGTGCAGATTGATCTGAATGGACATTCTCTTGAACATCCCTATGTGCAACATTTTTATGCATGCTAACTGGAGGACTAGTATCCTCAAACACCACTCTTCTCACTTCAACCTCCTTAATGGGTTGTTTATGCATCGTAGACTCATTGAAAATGACATCACTACTTTTGATCACTGACCATGTTTCACGATCCCATAAGCGATATCCAAATTTTCCTTCTCGACCATATCCAAGAAAAATGCATTTCTTTGAATGATCCAACTTTTGTCTAAGATTCTTTGGTATATGAACATATGCTTCACACCCAAAAACTCGAAGATGATCATAATATGGTGGCTTCCCTGTTTGGAACTCTTGTGCCACTTTCAAACCTTTGGTAGTACTAAGTGAAAGGTTAATCATATGAATTGCAGTTAATACTGCTTCTGCCCAAAAACCTTGTGAAAGGTTTGCATGATGCAACATAGAGATTACTCTATCTTGAATAGTTCTATTCATCCTTTGAGCTACATCATTTTGTATTGGGGTATAAGGAGTTGTAAACTCTCTACGAATCCCTCTAGACTTACAAAAAAAGCTGACTTCATGTGAGGTATACTCACCCCCATTATCTGAGCGTAAAGCCTTAAGCTAAGTTCCTTTTTCAGTCTCAACTCAAGCAAGCCATTTTTTGAAATTAGGGAATAACTCATCCTTCAATTTGATAGGATATACCCAAACTTTTCTAGTAGCATCATTTATGAAAGTGAGAAAATAAAGAGAACCACCTAAGGACCTAGTCGGCATAGGACCCCACACATCTGTATGAACGAGATCTAAAGGCTGAATTGAATAGTCAATGTGCGTTCTATGCACATTTCTAGTTTGCTTTCCATATTTAAAATGCTCACAAAATGAAAAATTGGAGAAAGATAACACAAGTAAGTAGCCAGAATGAGAAAGATTTTCCATTCCACTACGAGATATATGGCCCAAACGACCATGCCAAATACAAGCCATAAGCTGTTCAGTAACAACTAACAGGTGTTATTTTTGTGATACGAATAAAGGATAAAGTGAGCCAACTTTGCTTCCTTTTGCAATAACCATATTGCCCTTTGATATGCGAAAGGAATGATCATAGAAGACACCTTGTAACCAAGGTCATCAAGTTGACCAACTGACATCAAACTGTGTGATAACTGAGGTACATGGCGTACATTATGCATAGTAAATTTTGAACCATCAATGAACTGCACAATCACATCTCCAATCTCCACAACGTCACATTGGTAAGAAACACCAATTCTCACGGTACCGAGACTTTCTTGCATAATTAGAGAACCATTCTCTATGTGGCGTCACATGGAAAGAAGCAACAGAATCTAGCAGCCAGGTGTGGGAAAGAGAATCAGCCATAAGAGCCTCGGTTGTCACAGTACTATCAAGTGTCAACACATTAGCATCATCAGAAATAGCATTAATTTCTTCAATCTTCACAGTCGAAGATCGAAGTAGATTGTGTAGGTAACTGTTTAACATGCTCATCAACATTTTTTCCTTTACCTTTAGCATTCTTTAATGCATAACAATCTTTCTTCATGTGTCCTTTCTTATGACAATAATGGCATTCGATATCCCTCTTCCTTGATTTACTTCTACTCTTATTCCATTGACCATTCTTTTCCTTCTTCTTGCTCTTGCCACGTTGTTCATTCTTTCCTTGGTAAGAATCACGAACATTATATGCATCTCCACTCTGAATGCCAACCATAGATTTTCTATGAATCTCCTCACTCAAGAGTGCTCCACATATGTCATCATAGACGATTTTACCACCAGGTGCACTATTGCTAATAGCTGTGCAAAATGTATCCCATGATGAAGGCAAGGTGCATAACAACAATACTGCTTTCATTTCATTATCCATATCCATTTTCTTAGCCTATAACTTAGAGAATATAGCATCAACACTAGTGTGTCCTTCATATGAAGGTCATATAATTTTCTCATCAGATAGACTTTATTTGATGCCGTCTCTTTTTCATATGTATTGCATAACTTGTTCCAAAGCTCCTCTGCATTTTCACAGTCTAATACTGTAAAGTAAACATTATCTGCCAGGTGCAAGTGAATGGTAGACCTAGCCATTTCATCTAACTCATCCCAATCATCTTCATCCATGTCAGTAGGCTTCTTTGAAATTCCATTAAATGGCTTCCATTTCCTCCTTTGAATCAGCACATCTTTAATCTGATTCTTCCATATAGCAAAGTTTGTGCCATCAAATTTTTGGATCTCAAAATGGTCTTTGCACTGCAAGTTATAGCTCCTTCTCAGAACACTAGCACTAGACCTTGATCCACTGGATGTGCCTAAGACTTGTGATGCCATGATGGTAGAGAATTGAACGGAATGATAATGGAGCTAGAAGAGTCCGAACACCAATGAATAAGTGTATCAAGGAGTAAATCAACCACTGTATAGTTGGCAAAACCAAAATTTTGGAAAAATTTTGCCAAAGTATCCTCTGCAAAATGAGCATATGACCAGTGTCAAAATATCATAAAACTACAAGTACTGACATGTTTTACTGCATAGCGAATCACTGACTCCACTGCATATAATCAGTTATCCAATAGAAGCCAACTAGGCTTATCGAGCACCTATGAAAAACTATCATACATCTCCTATGGCAAGGCTGGGTAAGTCTTCCACCTGCATCACCTAAAAGACCCCCACAACTGGGTGTCTCCCAATTAAGAAAACCTCACCACGACCCTCTTTATCAAAGGTAAAAGGCTTTATGCAAAGAATATAACCGCTATATCAATGACCACATGGACGTACATAAGTGGTATCCACAGAAGCGTACATAATGTGTATGTGCTCAATATATGCAGTAAAATGACACTAGAAGGGTGAATGCATAGCCCAAAAACCAGCCAATAACACCTGCAAGTGTTTGTCAACTCTGATGTTTTTGGCTCAAAAAACCTCCATAAATTTGCAGCAGTTGCTCCCACCAAAACTGAAATCTTTCAAGAAACCTGTAGTTTTATGAGTGTGGCTGAAAACATAGCCCCAAAGGTTGATATTTAATGTCCGAGAAGTACAAAGAAAACTCTTCTTGATTTTCTTGGACCTGTGTGAAGAGAGCTATGTGCGGAAGTACTCCAAAACGGCTCCAAAAGACACCCTAAAATGCTTCAAAAATAGGTTTTGAAAGCAAAGAATGAAGCTTTGAGGGACCAAAACATGTCCAAGGTAATGTCAACCTTAGTCTTTCCCCTTCTTCAGACACCACAAGAGTGTAGCTTAGTGGCAAGAGATTGCCACGAATAAGCAAGCTCTCGGTGGAACAGTACTAGGATGGGTAACCTCCCGGGAAGTACCGACAACCTCTACATTCCTTGATAGTTGAGGTCCTCCCTTGCACGCAGCCAATGACAGCAACAGTGACTTTGGCGACTCGGATGACAAGGTATGCCAAGGTCTATGCCTTGGTCGCTGCCTTAGTCGTAAGCCTTGGAGAAAGCCGAAGGGGGGGGGGGGGGGGGGGGTGCTCGCTTCGCTCGCACAAACGAAACAAAGCTTTTGCCTCGAATTGTTGTGATGCCAGTGAAGTATTTCGATGGTGATGCACCACAATGCACTCTCCTTCTCGCGATCTCCACGATGATATCCTCATAGTAGAAAACTAAGCTCTTAAGGCCGCACACGGTACTCCACATAGAGACTACAGAATACGCAAAAAAACACAGTACACAGGGAGCACGAAGACATACTCCTTAGGTCTTACAAATGCGGTCGAACTTATAGTCTGTGACTCACCAAGCCATTATATGTTTTATTAAAGAACATATACAAAGAAGTGTGCAGTGGCCATTTGGCCTTTCACATGGACACTATCGGTAACACATACTTTGAAAAATATCCACATAAACCATCATCACCATCTCCTACAAATCTAATAAAATCATGAAGATTATGAAAAGGTGGATACCTTCTAGTTCAAGGATCAGTTGGATAAGTAGCTTCATCTATTTATATGTCAATATGCTTTTTTCTTTCTTTGTGTGATGATTCAGCTTCACAAGGTCATAGAGCTCTTCAAAATACTTTTCTCATCATTGCATACTTATGAATTAGCATAATATTGGTATGGAAATTATGACACAGAGTCATGCTAGTTGAAAGTTTAGTGAAAGTGTTTGGATTGAGGCTCTCCATGGCAAATGCATCTAGAATTACGAATAAACAAAGAAGTTGGTTTGCTTTGGAGAGTAGAGAAAAAAAGGTGGAACATGTCCTAAAAACACCATTATATAGGTCGAAGGACAAGAGGGAAAATTTCAAATTTTTTGAACGTCCGACGAGCACTAACTTTGAGGCATATCACTTTTGATGATTCTCACATGAAGTTTCTCTCTCTTCCAAAACTAATATATTCCTGGAAGATACGTTTTAAATGAGACTACACTGAATTTTTAAAGATGACTCGACAAGATTAAGAACAACTAATTGAAATTCTTACACAATCCATTTTTTGCGGTTTTTCGCCCTAATGGAGAAACATCCGATTTTTTTTGAGGTTGTGACCTCTAACTATTTCCATAATTATCTTTGAAACTTAAACAATGATGAGACAAGTTAATACTTTTAATTGAACATGCTTATACATTCTTGTGGATGGATTATGACATGGAAGCATACCTATCGATCATTTAACATCAGTCAAATCAATATAGTAATCCAAAGCACCTCGTGGAAATGGAATATTTACATAGGATCTACTTATCAAATGAACGTGTCCATCACTGGATGTTTATGGATGATCATAACCATAGCACTAACTTGTGGTGCTTATGAATAGAAATATATATCAACTATTCATATATATTCTTCCATGGAAAGGTGTTCATGCACTCGTGAATTACCAATTACTTATAACATTGATGCACATCAAAACATCGTTGATATGATTTTCCAGGATTTCATAATATCTCCTCCCAGAGAGACTATATCTCTCTAGTCTTTCCATGGCATAAAACACCATGTGGTTACAAATTTGGGTAACATCTTCCTGGTGAAATGGAAATAAACCAAAAACACATAATCAACAAGAAGCATAAGCCTAGTGAAGAGAAATCCATTTTCACTTTTCTACATAAACGTGATGTATGCATGCATAGCATAAATATATGTGTCGTCATATGTGCAAACATGAGTGTGTGTGTGGGCGTACGTGTGTGCACATATATGCACCTTTATGTGTGTATGCCTGAGTTCATATATCTTTCATACTTCTCTCTCTAAATAAAAAGTTAAATATTTGTGTTGCAAAAATTTTGGAGGCGATATTTCGTTGGGCATCACAGATACCCTCGTGATCCCATATCAAAATGTGCAAAATTCAATGTTCTACATGTTTAGATATCAAAATGTGCAAAATTCAATGTTCTACATGTTTAGATATCAAAATGTGCAAAATTCAATGTTCTACATGTTTACATAGATATATCTGCAAAAGAAAAAAATAGGGAGAGAGAAAATAGAATTCTTCCTCTCTCTTGAGTTTGTGAGTGTGTGTGTATGTGTTTCAAGTTTCACAAATCAAAGACAAAAATAAAACTCAAATGCTTTTCTTTTAGGCATAAAAAAAAAGAATCCTCACCTGGACTACCCCTCCCTCGGGCCCCCTAACTTTGAATGCTTTTCTTTGAGGCACTTGAAAGAAAGAATCCCAACTTAAATCAAATGTTTTTGCTTTTAGCCCTTACTGTAATGCCTTCAAATAAGCTTTCCCCCTAGGCTTCTTTGAGCATCAAAATACAGGTTTTAGGTTAAAGCCATTGCTTGGTGTAATCACAACTAGTTGCATTCAAATAAAGTCTTTTCCCTAATCTTGTAGAGCTATCCAACGTTGCCCATCCAATAGCCAGTTTTTTTGCATCATTGTTGCCATCATATTAACTTCGAAGAGCACCATTTCAGCATTTGTGACCTGATGCTACACAATTGTCTTACTTAGTGCATGGGCTGAAAATAGGATCTATCTCAACTAGAACATATAGTAGAATTGAGCACTATTTTTTCAAGAAGCCTAAAAGAGCCAAAAGTGAATTGTAAATTTCATGACCTATTGAATGCTTTGTTTGTCCGCCTATCTATCAACTTCCGTGTCTGCCTACATGTTTGCATAACTATTCATGTATCCATCTACCCATCCAGTTTTCTATGTCTGTCCATCTATCTTTCTATCTAGCTACCCATCCCTCCATGCATTCATCGATCCAGCTACCTACCTACCTACCTATCTTTCTGCCAATCTTACCACAACAACTTATATTATTAATCTTACTACAAGAACTTATATTATTAATCTTACTCGTTCCACTACCTCCATAGAAATCCATTTTTTTTATAAGAGGAAGTTTGGCTGAGGCCTAGTCTCCCTTGCTTGAATTAATAAAAGAACCATTGTACATTGAAGGCACATAGTACCCTTGGGATCCCCCATATCCCATAGAGTAGGGGTAGAATGGACCGGAGGTGCAACAACGTTGATGACTTGATGATAACACCAGATCTATGTTTTAAAGAGACTTACAAACCACTTACTTTTGATCTTGTTATTTTCAAAAAGGAAAATCCTATGGTGTCTAAACAGAGGGAACTTTCCAACAACTATGAGATTTTGATTGACCACTCTTTTGGATGGTTGTCACTCTTTTGGATGGTCGTCAAAGTTGGCCGCACATCTTTTCTTGGAGTTTTCGATCAAACACTCTTTTGGATGATTGTCAAAGTTTTCTGGACATCTTTCTTTGGAGTTTGAGTTTTTGATCGACCACTGTTTTGGATGGTCATCAAATTAGGCCGCACACCTTGCTTTCCATATGTTCAATAGTTCTTCTTCCCTGATGGCATTCCACGAGGTAAAAGAGCAAAATGGATCGCTTCTCCTATTAACACTTTCTTCTAGTTGATTTGGACTCAAGTGAAACTCAAAATCCTTGCAAGCTCTTGCTAGACGGAATGACTCCGAGGGCAATAAAAGAAGAAATGAACAAGGGTTTCTCTACTACAGATGCAAAGCTTACACCAATGAGTGAGACCATATTTTTTGTTGAGGATGCCACAAATCTATAAAATTATATTGGCACATGATACACGATAATTCAGACATCATCTCCTGTTTGTTAAGGGAGATATGCAAATTTAGGTGTTTCTTAAAACTCAATGTTTTATCCGATTTGTTGCACTGGATCCATCTTAAGCCTTCAGCGAGGGATCATGCATGAAAGAAAGTGGTTCAAGTTGTTTGACTTTGGTTTTTTATAGGTCCCATAGTTCAAGTGATTTGAGTTTGGTCTCTTGAGGCAAAGATATAGAGTTCAATCCTCGGGCTGGACATGTAAACTTTTGGCCAGTTTAAACGAGTTGTTATCCATGTTATCTTTGTTACACCCTTACTTTGTGAGATACGGAAGGTCCCCCAAGTACTATGTCCATTCACTTGTACAATTGTATTTTCAAAGTTAAAGACTAGAGAAATAAATGCTTGCCAAACCTCCATTAAAGAAAAAGTTTGGTGGCTTGGGTTCTCCTAAAACACATTCTAGATGATATGTTTAGCATCGGTTCTCCTAAAACACATGAGAAGAAAACTTTCTTGTGCTCTAAAACACATACTAGATGAGATGTTTAGTATCGCTTCTCCTAAAACACATAAGTAAATTGTCTTGTGCGCTAAAACACATTCTTGTGATATGTTTACCACCGCTTCTCCTAAAACACATGATAAGTAAATTGTTTTGTGGTGGATAGGGAGTAAAAAGAGATTTCACCATCAGAATTGTGATATGGTGGGTAGGGAGTCCCGAAATGTCACCACAATTTTGAGTTAAAAAGCCATTCGGCTGGAATACAGGAGTTTTCAGGTTGAACATGTGCTTCATAAGATCTGCCATGTACTTAAAATTTGTTCACAACAGAAAAAACCAAAACGCATTACAAATTTGACGGGATAAGAGCGTACGACTCCCCATAATAATAATAATAGGATCATCCATATAAATATCATGTGCAATCGGCAAATATTCATCATTTATTTATTTATTTGTAGAAGTAGGGATATTTATAGAAATACTTTGATAAACATTCTCAGTCAGGGGGTTTTAACTCCTATCAAAGGGACCAGATTTACTACAGAAGTGCTACATAATACCATTATACACTGCAACCCTTTATCTCATATATAGTTTATTCAAGGGTTTTTTTTTTAAATAAAAGGAAGTTCGACCTTAGCCTACTCTCCCGGACTTGTATTAAATAAAGGAAAATAAAAGTATAAGTGAAGGGGATTAGTGCCCACGGGACTCGCAAGTCCCACAAAGCGGGGGTAGAACTGATAGAGTCTAAATGACATTATAAAGAAGGTTAATCACCCTCTCATCACCCTTATGTGGGGCCCACTTGGGTTTGAGCTTGTTGTTGATTAGGAGAAGCACTTAATGATGCCTAAAAGGGGGGATTTCTTACAGTTGGCGATTCTTTTACCGAAGAGGAACAACGATTTCTCGATCAACCATTCTTTTGGGGAGTCGCCAAAGTTATAAGCACATCTTTCCCGTCATATCTTCTAGAGGACCTCCCCTCTAATGGCATTCCAGAGGGTTGCCAAGCAACCAATCACTGCTCCCAGAAGAGCTTGTTTCCAGTTGATATTCTTTTGAAATCTAATTTTCTTTTCGACAACCTGCCTAAGCCTATTGGAGTTGGGAGAAGTAAAGAAGATGTGACCAACATCTTCAATGGACCGGTAGCAATGCTTGCACCAGAGAGACACCCCACAAATTTTGCTAGCTTTTAGGTTGGTCCATATTCCCCTATGAAGAATTTGCCATAAGGGGACAAACTTTTTGTTTTCTATAAGAAGGTGCCAGATAGCAATGAAGTTTTATTCAAGGATTTAGTAAATCGGAAAAAAAAGAACATTAATTCAAATCACTTGCCACACAATACAAGGAAAACGAAGATCTCTGTGCAACAACATAGATTTGGTGAATCAAAAGAAAAATCTAAGTCGAAAAGCGGATCGCTCTGCAGGAACATTGATCTTGCTAAGCACGAGAATACTTAACATTGTTCACATTGAAAATCTCAAGATACAACAACAGCTGAATGAAGCAATGACACTCAAATCTGCAAGAGAACTTGGAAAACAAGTAAAAGCGATTAGACTATGCCATAAGCATTGAGCTGGTAAAACCAAGAGAAAATAGTAATTTTAATCGTTTTCACAATGCAAAATGTAAATCTACTAATCAGACCGAATGTAGCATGTTCAGAAACACTGATGTGGCTGATTCAAAACAAAGCTTATAACCTTAATGATGTTGAAGAATGAAACAAGGAATCCCTAGAGAGCATAATATACACAACTCATACACCTCGAACACATGTTTTGGAAGTTTTGCAACGAAAGAACATCTTCTGAAAGCGCACAACAAGCAAGAAAGTGAACCGCCCTTATAATCCTAAAGAGGCATCGTTGATTCTATAAACGTTTGCTAGCCTAAATACAAGAACTTATATTATTAATCTTACCGATTCCACTACTCCATAGAAATCCATTTTTTTTAATAAGAGGAAGTTTGGCCGAGGCCTAGTCTCCCTTGCTTAAGTTAATAAACGAACCATTGTACATTGAAGGGCATAGTACCCTTGAGATCCCCCATATCCCACAACAGAGTAGAGGTAGAATGGCCCAGAGGCACAACAACAATATTGACAACCTGAAAACTATCAAAGACCTATGTTTTAGAGAGACTTACAAAACAAAAGGTAAGAGAAGGTTAGTGATCTTTTCATCTCCCTCATGGGTTGCCCACTTGCTTTTGATCTTTTTATTTTCAAAGAGGAAAATCCTATGGTGTTTGAAGGGAGGGAACCTTCTTGCAACTATATAATCTTCTACCCAACATGCAAAGGGAGTTTTTGATTGACGACTCTTTTCGATGGTTGTCACTCTTTTGGATGGTCATCGAAGTTGGCTGCACATCTTTCTTGGGAGTTTTTAATTGACCACTCTTTTGGATGGTCATCAAAGTTGGCCGCACATCTTTCTTGGGAGTTTTTGATTGACCACTCTTTTGGATGGTTGTCGAAGTTTTTTGAACATCTTTTTTGGGATTTTTTGATCGACCACTCTTTTGGATGGTCGTCTAATTTGGCCATACATCTTTCTTTCCATATCTTCAATAGCCCTTCTTTCCTGATGGCATTCCACAAGGTAAAAGAGCAACAACTTCATTTTTTTTCTAATTGACTTGGACTCAATAATTAAACTCAAAATCCTTGCAAGCTCTTGCTAGAACAAATGACGCCTAAGGCGAGAAAAGAAGAGCTGAACAAGGACTTCTCTACCACAGATGCAAGACTTACACCAGGGAAGGATACCATAGATTTGATACATTTTGTTTTTTTCTTTAAATTCTCCAATTGAGTATCTACCACATAAGAACATATTTTTTCTTCTCAATGAGTGAATGCCGGAAATCCACGAACTTATATTGGCACATGATACAAGGACAATTCAGATACCATATCTTGTTAAGGGAGATGTGCAAATTTAGGTGCTTCTTAAAACTCAATGTTTTATCCAATTTGATGCACTTGATCCATCTTAACCCTTCATGAGGCATCATGCAAGATAAAAGGTGAGTCTTTGGGTTCTCCCAAAAATTGATTCTTTGTCTTAAGAGGCACTAATCTTCATAATCCACTCTCTTGGTGGGTCTATGTCCTCAAATTTAATCCACGGTCTTCTCTCTTGAATTCAAAAATACATCCACATACGAAACCCTTTATTCCATGGTTTTTTTTCCCTTTAAATATTCTTCGATTTGATTTCTTTCATTTCTACGATAGGGAACCAAATCCAATCTTTTTGTCTATCCCGATTGTCCACTTTATTATACACAAAACTCAGACATTAAATCCACTTTATTATGGACAAAACCTAGGTATTTAAATCAAAATTACATTTTATCTTTGAGTTACATCCCAGTATGCATACACAAAAACCATGAACTCCAATATGCTTAAGGTTGGCAAAAAGTAATAGGCTTGATATTAGAGTTAAAGCTGGTAGTAGGTGAATAGTAACAAGCTTGGTGTTGTTGTGGTCCTATAGTTCAAGTGGTTTGACTTTGATCGCTTTGAGGTGGAGGTCTAGATTTCAATTCCCAGACTGAACATGTAAAGTTTTAGCTAGTTTAAACTAGTTGTTATCCATGTTATCTTTGTTAAATCATTGCTTTGTGAGATATGGGAGTCTCATAGATACTATGCCCATTCACTTCTACAATTGTACTTTCAAAGTTAAAGATTCGAAGAGTAGACACTTGCCAAATCTCCATGTCAAACATCCATTAAAAAAAAGGGGCTTGGTGGCTTCGGTTCACCTAAAACACATTCTGGGTGATATGTTTAGTATCGGTCCTCCTAAAACACATGATAAATAAATTGTGTTATGCGGGACAGGAAGGAAGTCCAGAGATTTAACCATAATTGTGAGATCTTTGCATGTTCAACATGTGCTTAATAAGATCTGCATGTACTTAAAATTTGCTCACAACACTAAATCCAAAACGCATTATAAATTTGACGGGATAAGAGCGTACGACTCCCCATAATAAATATCATCCGTATAAATATCATGTGCAATCGGCAAATATTCATAATTTATTTATTAATTTATAGAAATACATTGATAAACACCAGATTTACTACAGAAGTGTTATTGATATCGCTACATAATACCATTATACACTGCAGCCCTTTATCTCACATATAGTTTATAAGCAGGAAGATTTACTACATCTTTGCAAGGTAAACTGCAATTGATATTGGTACAAAATACCAATGTACACTGCATCCTTTTATTTCACTCAGTCTATACGTACTACAGTAGAACCTAGGCGGAGCTATGAACTCTTCGGTCTCAGCTCATGTCTGTGTTTCCCTCCGAGTCCCAAGTAGGCTCTCTGCAATCTCACCCCGTGCACCTTTCGGATAAAACCCTCCAGGCCGATGTGCATCGCCTGTCCCGTATACAACCCTCAGGACCTCCTCTCCCGTCCTCGCATATCCCACTGAGTTCATGTCTGCAGATAAAATGTTTCCAGTGACCATGCCCTGCGCTCCGAGGCACTTCGGCACCACGAGGCCTTCATCTACGATGCCTGTATGACCAAGCTTGTTCCGATAATTGGAGATTTTATCAGTTATTTCTGCAACTGTCAAGCCAGAGAACACTTCTTGATCTTTGATTGCATACAGAAGGCATCTAAGGACAGCGTCTTGCCCCGCCTCCACAGCCAACAGGCCAGCGACCAACTGCGGAGCCAAAACCATTATCACACGACGTAAGTTTACGAACTTAAAATCTAACGAACGGCATCTTCATTTCTCGCATGCAAGGAAACAACAAATAACAAACGAGACCCAATCTAAACAGATGACAAAAACTGCTAGGGTTTTCCTTTTCATCGCAAGCAAAGAAACAAGAACGCCATCGCCAATCTAAGACAGAAAATTAACTTTCATTCGAAGGTATCTTTATGAAACGCGCTTTGCTCAAAGAGTAAGCTTAGAAATGAGTGTACAGTTATCCTTTTTAGTGCGTATACAAGAGAAGCAGATTCTAGAGCTTACTCTCTTCGCCTTTGAACTTTCAAGCATGGGACTGGCGCCGATATAGCCCGTCTCCCCGACGTAAGGAATGACGTACGATGCGAGAAGAAGATTTACAGAATTAGCGTATGGATCGAACGGCGTCTGTAATCTCTGTCCAAGAGCTTTCTCCATGAAGTTAGAAAAGACCTCCGAGCTTATGTCAAGCTGTGGCCTCGGAAAAGCCTTTCCGTCCAGGGTTTTTATAATCGCACTGTGCGCAACAGGAATATGGTCGAGGGACACATCTGAGTCTGCATTTTCAGAAAACATAATTAAGCGAAAAACACAATTCGATACTTACGTTAGGTGTCCAACCTCCTGAAGGCCAAACTGATATATTATGTCCGCCGTTCGGTTGTCAAGATTCGCCTGTTGGCCGCCGATCGGCGGAGGTCCTCCTCTAGCTAATGAAGGATCGAAGAAATCAAGCCCTTTTCCAGTTGCACTAAACAGAAAGAACTCCGCCTCTAAGAACTCTAGGTTGAGAGCAACTTGGATCAGTTTTGCATCAGAAAACGGGATTCCCGGAACTGGAATATAAGAGCCGTTCGAGGGAGGTTTTCCGCAGACCTGGGAGGAGTCTTCAGAAGCAACAGATAAGAATTGAGTGCTCCATACAGAAACTAAAACGGCAACGGCATGGAGTAAAGACATCGCTAAGGCAGACGGAGCAGCCGATAACGCCGCAGGCTTACTATGGGACGAAGAATGTGATGCGATGCGGCAAGAGGTAAGAGAATTTGGAATGTTGACGACGAAGAGGACGATGAAGCTGTAACAACGCGGAATGCTATCTCTAGTCGTGGCGCAGGCTTGTTATAGAAGAAGGTAAGCCGTGGACTTCACCCTCCGTCGTAGTCTTTCATCCAGAAGGACAATCACCTTCAGCAGAAGAGCATGTGCCACGTCTCAAGCGGGTTTCTTTTGAACCCAAGACGGTCTTCTGAGCTTCCGGGCATGTCCAAGTGTCCTCATGTATTCTGAATGACGTATCAACGCGCAAGTAACCAATTGTAGTGTTCAGCTTAAAGAGGAGTTACTGCAGCTCGCCATGAAACCATTACAAGAAAGTATGACAGAAGCTTGGATTGTGGGCAATGCTCGCTTGAAGCAAAACACAGAAACCACATGGAGATGCTTCTTCAAGCTAATTTACATTCAACTGTTTCTCAACAAGGCAAAACAACATTGTGTCACGTTAACACAAAAAACCAGGTTGATGGGCATGTCCAATATCACGTGAATCCTCTCCCTTGGCGCAGGCCTATATGAATAGATTACCACTTTCGTAAACGTTTAACCTAGAGAGGAACCATCTTGATTTTCATCAGATAAATAAGCCCCATATTAATCAACTTATAAGAGGGTAACTGTTGATTGCATTCTATGAGTTCTAATACTGCATATGAAAAAAACAACCTAGAAATGGACACTAAAACTACAAAAAATGCAACAGAATATTGATTGTAACTATGGTGAAATATGGAAATCCTTAGAAGACTATCACAATTCCATTTATTATTATCCGAATTGATCCGTGCTTTGAATAACTTATATATAAAGGACACTTATATATAAAACTTATAACTTATATATAAAGGAAACTTTAATTCATGCATAACCACTAACTACATTTAAATTTATGAACATTCGGTTATCTTGCATATTCATGAGTAGAAATTTGCATGGAAGACGTTATGAAAGAAAAAGAAGTATCCTTTTTCAACCTTCCAAGCTCAAGCTTCTGAGCACATGCATGTGGGGCTGTAGAAACTCCTTCCGTTTATTGATGCTTTTATGGAACAAATCATATGCATACATTGGGAGAGAAGAAAATATCATTGCCTTAATAATTCATGAGGGCATTTTAAAAAAATCATTAATAATTCATGCCTACTCTTTTCATAGTCTTATGATTTGAGAAACTACATTCACACTTACTCTTTCGTTTTCTCACATCCAAGGGTTCACCTTCATCCAATCCACGTGTCCTGCACTCTAGATTAATGTCGAGAAACACGTGAAGGCAATGAAAATGTAGACGTCATCTTTTTATGTCTCCTGGAATGGATACGAGCATATCTAGAAGCATGCGTGGAAGGATTTCTTATTAAAATAATAAATAAGAATTTCATATTAAAGCAATAAATGCGTTTTAGATTTCACTATAATAACACACGTAAATGGCTGCAAGGCTACTCTTGTTCTATATAAGACTAAGCATAAAATATAAGTCAGTCTCAAATTGAAACCAGTAACTTTAATCTCGTGAAGATTAAAGGCACAGAAAATAAGGCTTAAGAGACTAATCCTTAAGCCAATTGTTGATCACTTTTGCTCGGACAAGATCAGTGAGACCTTTAGTATTATAGGAAAGCATTGATAAAGACTTCATAAATAAACGAAGAAAGCTCAGACCTTTCTTCGAGTTCTTGATAGGTTTGACCAAAGAGACTGAGCTTTTTAAGGGGTCCTTTCTCTTGGACTTACCTTTTGAACCTCCAACAGCTATAGCTTCTTCACAATCAATCATTTCCTCATTGGGAGAAGAGTTATCTTTAAGTTCCTCTATAATCAGCTCATCATTTTTATTAATTTCAGAAATAAGAACATCATCGTTATTAGAAGTGAGTTTATCTAAAGGGAAAGAGGTAAAAATACCAAACCCCATAGGTTTTTTGATGAAGCTCTTCTTTTTATGTACTTCTTGCCATCCTTCACCCGTATTATCTGGGACAAAATTCTCTTTATCATCTGAATTACCATTCTTAAGTTTCTAGAGTATTCATGAACAAAATCATCTGAATTTTTAATTTCATCTTTCTGCATGGAATCAAAAGGATTAGAAACTTCATCTAGTAATGCATTATATTGATTAATATTGTGATTTCCCCTAAAATTCTTTGGTTTATTAACTTGGGCACTATTTTGCCCAAAACCCCCTTTCCTAATAGCCGATTCTTCTCTAGGTGAACTCTTATTGTCCTCTTCATTCAACTATTTTTCTGCAAGAAGAGGACATTCCCTTATTAAATGACCTTGCTTGTAGCAGTTGAAGCACGCATTTGGCAGATTGCAATAAACTAATTTTTGTTCATGAAGGATTTTGCCATCTGAGTTCTTTATTTTTAATGAGGTCTTGATGGGAACGGTTGTGTCCACCTCAATTAAAAGTTGGGGATCCAACCGGGGATTGATAAGACTCTTACTCCTTTGCCCGAGCACTTTACCTATCATGCATCCGAGTTTATTTATCCATGGGTAAAATACTATAGGTAAATCTAGCATGTCAACCCAGATTGGTATGTGGGATGGCTTGGGGCCTGTAGGGTCAAAACCTTCATACCACTTGAAGAAGGTAATGGGGTAAATTTGAAGACCCATTGACCTTCGCTCACAACTCTAAAGGCACTATTAGGGTCGATGAAATAAAAGACAAAATACCTATTTGGGAGATACTCGATATGGGAGACGAAGATTCCTCTCGGTTCTAGTTCGATTTTATCCAACTTTTTATACTATCCATAGTCAATTTTCAACCATTTGAAGTTGCCAGTTGTTAAGCATATTGGTATCTAAGATCAGAGTGTCAACATTGTCTTTTGAATCTACAAGGTCAATGTTTATATCATGCACTCTTGTTTCCTTTGGAACCTTCTGTTTTTCTTTATCCTTAGGTAAAAAAATACGGGACGTAGAGTTACCTGGGATTATTGAAGAGCGGGTTGAAAAACCCAGGGTTACCCTTGAGGGCCTCTCTAAAGGATCTAATAGGGGAAGTGTTACCATTCCACATCTGCAAACCTCCAAGGTTGTTTTCGGCAAACACTTCTGCATTCGGGGTAGCGAAGACAATATCATCATCGACTCCAACACTAAGCTTGGTTGTGCACGAATAGTTGTCCCGAATAGCATCTTGAAGTGCCATGTATTAACCTGAAGTGGCCAAGAAACCATAGCATAATGCACAGGCTACTAAGGGGCACAGACCGCCCCTCCCGCGGCACGGGGAGGGAGAAACAATGAGAGCAAGGAAAATGCATGCCAAAACCCTAGGTCAATAGATCCCTCTCCAAGGTAAGGGAGGGTCTCCCATCGGTATTTCTTTTTCTCTGGTTAATTATGTTCAACAGGTGATGTCTAGTGCCTCCTCTCAATGTGTAGCTATTAAGATGGGCTTCCCCTTTAATTGTGTGGTGCCAAATGTGTATGCTACCAACACATCCAATGAGAGGTCTAAATGTTGGAAGGAATTAAATGAAATTTATGGTGATTGTTTTTTCTTGGGTGACTTTAATATGGTAGTTGTAAGTAAGGATAGAATTGGGAATAGTGATAATGTTATCGGTGGTCAAGAAAAAAGCGACTGGTTCAATTTGATGAATAACAAGAACCTGGCTGATTGCTCTATGAACACGGGTTTTACATGGAATAATAGATCCATGAATTCTTACCCTTTAGCAACTAGACCGGATAGGGTGTATGCTAATGTAAACTTATTGAACAGTTTCTGTCAAGTCAATTGCTCTATCGATAATGCTATACCAGTGTCTGATCACTTACTTGTTTTAACTAAGTGCCACACAGTCAACCCTAACTTCAGGTCGGGCTGGCCCCATTTGGATGCTCAACTCTTGGAGTGTCCGAGTATCATTGATCAGACTAAAGACATCTTTTATCATTGTCTTTCCAAGTATAGTAGACCTTTGATTGCTTGGGAAAAAGCAGTTATTGAAGCTCAAAAGATTTCACTACAAGGAATACGGGCGTATAGTGATGGTTACGAAGACACAATTTCGTCACTATAAAATTGCAAAATGCATCGTAATGAGCGTCGCGCGTGGACCGTCGATTAAACGACGAGCTGAATGATGTTTTTTGCGACTAGTAATGCGACAAGGTCTGTGACGCTCGCATAGAGCGTCGCTAACATGACGGTTTTAAAAAGTGTCGCATAAGCGACGTTTTTTACGTCGCATAAGCGACGGTTTTTGACGTCGCATAAGCGACGCTTGCAGATGTCGCTTATGCGATGCCAACTCTACACGTAGCATTGCTTACACAATGGTCTGTTGACGGAAAAAAATTAAAACGTTGGAGGCTCTTCGATCGGCATTTTCACGCATCTGCTCGAAGAGCTCTCCAACCTTCGCAATTGCGCTGCGCTTACGAGCTAAAGCTCTCTTATTGTCTCCCTCTGTCTCTGTTTCTCTGTTTCTCTCTCTCTCTCTCTCTCTTTATTGCAGGTTATTCAAGAAGCTAACCAAGAAAAAAGTATGGCTAACTATTGTAAGTACAATTTCTATTCTTTTTATATCATTTGAATTGTGTTATTTTCATTAGATAGCATACTCACAATTATTGATATGCACTTATACACTTATACATGATGAAGATGCACTTTCACACATATACACATATACACATACACATACACACACATATTCACACACAGATACATGTGCACATACACTTACACATACACACATATACACACACAGATACACATGCACATACATACATATACACACACATACATATACACTTAGGTACACACATATGGATGAATTATATAATTAAAGTATTCAAACACATGCTTAATATAAAAAATAATAACAATCAATAGAACACTTGTGAATGATTTGAAATGATTGTTTCTCGTTGTCGCTCAATATCCTAAGCATAATATGAAGTCAACCCTAAGTACTTTGAGTGAAATGTTCTTCTTGGTTCTCCTAATTGTTGACCCTAGTTCTTGAAATGTTACAGAAGTTCAAGTTTGCCAACATCTATATATCTACATCTTGAGAATACAACATGAATGAAAGAAAGGAGAAAATAACACTACATACATGCAACTTTGCATCAGTATATTTATTGCGATATTATTGGTTAAGATTTCAATCATCCACAATTTACTAGAGTGGTTCATAATTCATGAGTAGTTGCTTACATGGATATAGGTGTCATGATATTTGGAGAACTCCAAAGAGAATTTTTAAAAATATTGAAATAAAAAAAACAACAACATATTGGGTGTCATTAGCTAGTATGAATATGATGTTTGATATTCAGGAACTCTCTTCATTAATTCACCCTTGGAATCATCGACATGCACAATAGCGAAAGGTACAAGAACTCTCTTCATTTATTCACCCTTGGAATTGTTGAAATGAAAAAAGGACTACTCCTACTCTACCACAATCACAAATGTAACAAGCTAAGGAGGAGGGAACAAAAGATAACAAAACATTATGAATGAATTAAAGTGGAAATAGAAATGACTTACATAAGATGCTCTAAGAGCATGGAGCCTCCATGAGGAGAGGAAGCACACTCTTGGCAATGAGCTCGAGTGGAATGACTTGTGTGGAGTGAAGGCAGGCCTTGCTTATATGGAGTTTGGGAGAATTCCCTTGCATGTGGGATAAGTGAACTTGCATGAGAATGAAACTAGCTATGGACAAAAGGGTGGAGCATGGAACTCTCAACACCCCCCTCCATGTGATGACCGTTTTGTTTTTAATATGGGGGACTAGTGACATATGGGATCACTTAGTCCATGGGGTTTTAGGATCCAAGGACATATGGGATCCTTGGACATAACTTGGACATATGGGATCCAAGGGGGTTTTAATGGGATCTATTGTCGAACTGCTCGTCTGGCTCATCAGGTTCGGCAGCCTCTACGTGTGAGAGACGAGGATCCATATGAGGTGGTAGGCATGGGCGAAATTTGTAATGCCAAGCTCTAATCAAGAACATGTAGAGGAAGAGGAAATGGACGAGAACTGTGGTGATAGGGTTCTTCCATCTGCAAATATCAGAAAACCACCTCCCAATGGCAATCATACCCAATAGAACACCCAAGATCCTGAACCAGTTAGCCTTGCGCATGCTCCACAGATTGCTATCCACATCATTGTCAGCTGCATCCTTGACAGTGAACTCCTGAATGCTGGTCTGAGGAACATTTGGAGAAGACTGGTAGCCCCCCATGACTCTGGATTACAGAAGACGTGCCCACTGTCGCTACGCTCACTACAATGCTTTCTTTCTATGTCGCATTGGAGCACGAGACAGCTTACTTGCACACTTTATGAGATATTTATCGATCATAGGACAGGAAAGATAAAAATGGTGCTAATAATGCCTAGTGAAGAAGGTAATAGTGCTTAGAAGCACTCTTATTAGAGGAATGTGGGAGGGAGGGAGGGATTAAGAAAGAAAAACATAATAATAATGAAGATAACAAAAACAGAACTCAAAAGGAAAGTTAACCTATGCTCTGATACCATGTTGAAATGAAAAAAAGACTACTCCTACTCTACCACAATCACAAATGTAACACGCTAAGGAGGAAGGAACAAAAGATAAAAAAACATTATGAATGAATTAAAATGGAAATGGAAATGACTTACATAAGATGCTCTAAGAGCATGGAGCCTCCATGAGGAGAGGAAGCACACTCTTGGCAATGAGCTAGAGTGGAATGACTTGTGTGGAGTGAAGGGAGGCCTTGTTTATATGGAGTTTGGGAGAATTCCCTTGCATGTGGGATAAGTGAACTTGCATGAGAATGAAACTAGCTTTGGACAAAAGGGTGGAGCATGGAACTCTCAACAGGAATCATCGACATGCACAATAGTGAAAGGTACTGAACTTATATTTTTTTTTTGGTGTCAAAAACATATGTCTACTTCTTAATTGAGACTTCAATTAGATTAGTATACATTTATTCAAAGTGAAATTATGCAAGAGGAAAATTTGAACAAGTTGCTTTAACTTTTTTCCATCAATCTAAAATTGTTTGGAGTTTCAATCCCCCCATTTTAAATCGTTAGTCATAATTGTCAATGTGTGCATAACAGCCTAGTTTTTGTAGTTGCAAGGTGATTGTTAAAAGAAAAATCAATGGAAACTATGGTAAATCACAAATATCTTTCATATCTTCATCCATTGGTGTCAATATTCTACCCACAGAATGCCTTCATTCATAAAAAAATGTTATTATGAAAGTATTATTGTAATTAATACACACGTAGCATATGATCTCATTACATAAATTTGTAATTAATGTTTTCCAACAAACTTTAAAATTACTCTTACAAGTCTCATTGCAAGTGGAGTGCTTCTATCATGGGAGCTGGACGTAAGACCGAAACATACAAAGGCCTTCATTCTCCTTCCCCTTGGGCTAGCTGTCCTCCTTCATCATTGCTCCCGTTCTTGAACCTTCCGGCGGAGGAGCTTGCTGCTGTGATTTTTGGTTGTGACCATGCGACTTACAATGAATGCATCACATAGCTTCTGTTTGGTATTGGTATGGCTTTCGTGCGAACGCAGAGAAGAATGCTGAATCTAAAGCTTACTTGGAATCCTGGGCTTGGTTTTATTTTACGGACGTCCTTATGCATGAACAATAGCTTGATCATTAGCTTTTGTGCATGTCGAGGCCTTCGAGCTTCTCATATCATCTATGTAAAGAATGTCCGACCAGGGATGCTACTATTTTTGTTTAATTACATTGATAAAAAGTTGCATGGTATTTTTGAGGCAGACAACTATGGAGAGATGAACATCAATCCATATGCCTGGACTGATGGGAAGCAGAAGACACAGTTTCCAGCTGAGGTTCTTTGCTTAGATTTAATAACCTCTGATATTACATTAGGTCACTATCTGAGGCATAATGAGGTTTTGTTTACATGTAGGCACGCGTAGGGGTGAGATGTCAGTGTGCACCATTGACAAAAAGCATATACAAGGGAGCGTTAGCAGCGAATTATGTGAATTATTCACAGGAGAAAATCCTATTTGAGTTAATTCATGTGCAGATAGATAAGCTTATATCTCTTTTCATGAGAAACTCATTGACTGTCAGTAGAGAGGTTGTGGGTTTACAACGTGGGTCCATCAACAAAGGAGAAGCATATACAAGGGAGCATTAGCAACAAATTATGTGAATTATTCATAGGAGAAAATCTTATTTGAGTTAAATCATGTGCAGGCAGATAATCTTATATCTCTTTTCATGAGAAAATCGTTGAGTGTCAGTAGACAGGTTGTGGGTTTACAACGTGGGTCCATCAACAAAGGAGAAGCATATACAAGGGAGCATTAGCAGTGAATTATGTGAATTATTCACAGGAGAAAATCCTATTTGAGTTAAATCATGTGTAGACAGATAAGCTTATATCTCTTTTCATGAGAAACTGGTTGAGTGTCAGAAGACATGTTGTGGGCTTACAACGTGGGTCCATGTCAGGGACAAAGGAGAAGATGTTGACGGTTGCAGGCTTGAACAATAGCTTGATCATTAGCTTTTGTGCATGTCGAGGCCTTCAAGCTTCTCATATCAGCTATGTAAAGAATGTCTGACTAAGGATGCCACTATTTTTGTTTAATTACATTGATAAAAAGTTGCATGGTATTTTTGAGGCAGACAGCTATGGAGAGATGAACATCAATCCATGTGCCTCGACTGATGGGAAGCAGAAGACACAATTTCTAGCTTAGGTTCTTTGGTTAGATTTAATAACCTCTGATATTACATTAGGTCTGTGTCTGAGGCGTAATGAATTTTTTTTTACATGTAGGCACGCGTACGGGTGAGATGTCAGTGTGCACCATTGTCAGAAAGCATATACAAGGGAGCATTAGTAGTGAATTATGTGAATTATTCATAGGAGTAAATCCTATTTGAGTTAATTCATGTGCAGACATATAAGCTTATATCTCTTTTCATGAGAAACTTGTTGAGTGTCAGTAGACAGGTTGTGGGTTTACAATGTGGATCCATCAACAAAGGAGAAGCATATACAAGGGAGCATTGGTAGCGAATTATGTGAATTATTCACAGGAGAAAATCCTATTTGAGTTAAATCATGTGCAGATAGATAAGCTTATATCTCTTTTCATGAGAAACTCATTGAGTGTCAGTAGACAGGTTGTGGGTTTACAACGTGGGTCCATCAACAAAGGAGAAGCATATACAAGGGAGCATTAGCAGCAAATTATGTGAGTTATTCACAGGAGAAAATCCTATTTGAGTTAAATCATGTGCAGACAGATAAACTTATATCTCTTTTCATGTGAAACTCGTTCAGTGTTAGTAGACAGGTTGTGGGTTTACAACGTGGGTCCATGTCAGGGGACAAAGGAGAAGATGTTGACGGTTGCTGGCTCGAACACTAGCTTGATCATTAGCTTTTGTGCATGTCTAGGCCTTCAAGCTTCTCATATCAGCTATGTAAAGAATGTCCGACTAGGGATGCCACTATTTTTGTTTAATTACATTGATAAAAAGTTGCATGGTATTTTTGAGGCAGACAACTATGGAGAGATGAACATCAATCCATATGCCTGGACTGATGGGAAGCAGAAGACACAGTTTCCAGCTCAGGTTCTTTGCTTAGATTCAATAATCTCTGATATTACATTAGGTCACTGTCTGAGGTGTAATGAGGTTTTGTTTACATGTAGGCACGCGTACGGGTGAGATGTCAATGTGCACCATTGACAGAAAGCATATACAAGGGAGCATTAACAGCGAATTATGTGAATTATTCACAAGAGAAAATCCTATTTGAGTTAAATCATGTGCACACTAAAAACCTAAGCATGCACACTGTTGTATCAAGTTTGACAATGATCCTTTGCTTCTAGCCCTTATCATTTCCATCATGGAATTGGACGGACAGCTATGCCTCTCAACAACGGTTGGTATTTCTCCAAAATCACTTTGAAATTCAGAAATTTCTGATCTTCTAGCACCGATTTCTTCAACTAAGCTAAGAAAATTTTCTTGCTAACCATAGTCAAGGATATCACTATGACATGGATTGATAAAAGTTCTTAGAATGAGTTCCTCTTTTCCTAACAGGACTAATCGGATCTACCTTTCCAAAGTGAGAACTCTCTGAGAAGACAATCTACCATCATCTACAACAATATGAACTTCTTCAAGAGGTTTTTATATGTTTTGAATTCATCTGTTAAGTACATGTCTTTCAAGCCAACACTGAACCCTGTTTGGTAAAGCCATTCATGCAGAACGTTTTGAAGGCATGTTAGGAACTGAAGAGGAATTTCAATCCATTTTTTATATCAAAGACTTGGGACAATTCCCGTATGGCAATCTGTTAACCATTTATTGCCAACAAGACACTGCATTATCTCGCTGTCATGCACAACTACACTGCCTAAATATGTGTACTCTACACTAGGGGGAAAGGTCATATTTAAGACTGTCTACGTGTGTATGTGTATGCATGTATATATGCATATGTGTGTGTATGTTTTATGTCTACATATTTGTGTGTATGCATTATGTATGTGTGTATGCATGTGCATTATGTATGCATATGCATTATGTATGTGTATGTATGCATGTGCATTATGTATGCATATGTGTGTGTATGCATGTAAGTATGTATGTATGTATGCATATTGTTGGTAGCAGTCAAAGCACCTAAGGACTCACAAGACAAGGAAGCCAAAGAAGGGAGCCAGAGTGGAGCGAAGGCACAAGTAGACAAAGTAGTCAACAAAGATCTGGCAAGTAGGCCATTCAATTTTTTCCAAATCACCACCCTCATAACAGTGATTCTCATCACTAAAAATCATTGTAAATACCATTTCACCTTTTTGTAACTCCATTTTGCGCAAGCCGAGGAGTCCTCGCACTTGAGGAGTATTAAAAGTATCATCGTATCAATTTTCATGATTTTTAGACTTCATTTGAGCCCTTAAATAGGCCCTAGAACCTAATTTTTAACTAGGCCGGACACTAGGTCTGGACAGGGCCAAAAACTAGTAAAAAACTATAAATAAAGCTAGAGAGCTCATTTTTGAGGTTGGATTGTTGTAGAATTGAACTTGTAAGAGCACTTTTGAGTAATCTAAAAGAATTCCATTGTCTCTCTCCTTGTTCTTGCCTTGTGTGCGCGTGTGTGTGTGTATGTGTGTGCATGTAAGTGTGCTTCTCACTCCTTTTTTGAGGTCTTCATACCATCCTAATGTCTTCCCAGATTGACATTAAAGGAGGTGCTAATCATTACTGAGCTACACCAAATTTTGGCACCGTTGCCGGGGATCGAGCTTTGAGGACAAGCGTGTGATGGTAAGACGTCGAGTTGAGGCGTTGGAGTCGTAGGTATTTTCTTCAATTTTATCTATTTTCTTTTGTTTTCTTCACCATCTTCATCACCATCGTCATCATCACCATCTCCCACCTCCATCTCCATCATCGCAAAAAATTTCAGTTTTTGGTCATATCATGCCACCCATACCATTCCCCTCATTTCACTTGTGAGAGAGAGCGAGAAAGCATATCTGTGTTTGTGCTATTGTGTGTTTACTGAGATTTTTTGCAGGAATCAGCCTCCCCAGCAGCTACACCAGCCCCAGCAGGTAAAATTTTTGACTGTGCAGGTCCCGAGGCGTTGACCTCTGTCAATCCTGACCGACAGAAAAAGTGATCATTTGCTAAACTAAGTGCATATTCATGATGTGTAGGCCTAGAGCATCCTAAATCTGTGTTTAAAATTTTAAAACTCCTCTGTTTTCTGTCAATCGTGATCGACACGTCAATCGCGATCGACAAACGACGACGAACACTTGCCGATCGACTTGTCAATCGTGATCCACCCGTCAATTGCGATCGATAGAGTCAACGACCGACGAACCACGACCGACAGGCCTATCGCGCACCACGTGTCAATCGCGACCGACCCATCAGTCACGATCAACCCATCAAACGCGATCGACGGTCCCGACAGACCTGTCGATCGCGACTGACCCAGCCAACGACTGTTTGACCACGACCGACAGACCCCGCATGCCATGTGTCAATCACGATCGACCCATCAATCGCGATCGACAGAGTCAACGATCCTTTGATCACGACTGATTGAATTTTCGGGCCATGTGTTGTTGTTATTTGGGTTGCCCACAATTTCCTCATGCAATGGCACCCTCTAGTCCTCATAAAAATACCCCTTTTTTGTATTTAGGAGATGTCCATGTGAACACTCTCCTAAAACCACTTTTTAATATTTCCTCAAGTCTATGGTATTGAAGCCTTTCCTTGAAAACTCCTTTTTAATGGTAACTATGATCTTGAGGTTTTTACAGGTTTTAATGGGTGGGAAGATTCAAGATTTTATTACTATCCCGGAGAACTACATCACACTTGGGATGTAATGTTGTGTCCATAGTAGTGTAAGGCTATGGGACACGTGTGTTCATGGTGGTATGTAAGACCACCCTTGGCACACCTTGGATTTGAGGGGTGAACCACCTTTTGCCCACTTTCATCCTATGCTCTGTTGATGTTTGAGAGTTTGCATGTTTTCAATCATGTTCCTTACCATCCCATGCTATTGTGCTTATGCAGGCTCCACACTCCCTTGTGGTCTTTGAAATATTTTTGAAGCCCCACCAAGAAGTGATGCACATGTTCGATTTGAAGATTGTTGACTCCTTTAACCACCTCATATCTGTGCATTTATCATACATTTGATATGTTTGCTTGATGGAAAGCTTGCAGGTGACTGGACTTTGGTGATTCTTCTCCTTGGGGAAGGAGTCCCTTATGATGATTAAACAGCTTTTGGGGTTACTGAATTCTTCTTTGCTGATCTTTAAATGAGAAGCTTATCTTAAATTGCTAATTGTGTACTCAATCACTCTTGACTCTGAGTGTTACAGGTTTGAAACAAAGGATGATGGTGCTTCCATGTCTTATGAAGTTTCTATAGCATGCTTATGTCACGAATCATTAGAAATGGATAAAATGCTTGTTTTCCTCAATATGCTTCTATTGGTTGCATGTGATCACTTATGTTTAAAAGGGCAATTAGTAGTACCATAGGGTTGATATGTGAATATTGTGCTAAGATTGGATTGCTCCGGGAGTGTGTCTGCCCAATATTTTGGGCATAGAATCTGAAGGGTTTGTCCAATTTGTTTTGATCTAGCAAAGCTACTGGAAAAGATTGTGGATTTAGACTTGTTCAGATACAAAAGTCACAATGGTATGAATGTTGCTCGATGTTCTGTTGACCTTTATAACAGGAAGGAGATACAATACTACACAACTCTTGCTACATGCAAATGCATTTATCTTGATTCCACTCTTTATTAAAGCAAGTGGTTGTTTCTAGTAAAATTCCTAGGTTGGGTGCATAATGCTTATACTTCAAAATGTTCTTCATGATGTGAGCACATGTTCTTAAAAGGATATTTGCAGGTGAACATGCACATAAGGGGTTGAAATTCTTGATTTAGACCTGAACTTAGTTAAGTGTGAAGTCATAAATGAGTGATTGTTTTTTTGCTAGGGAAGTAACTCTCTAGTTCCACTTTCCTCATTTAAGGCTTAAATTCATTGCAGGTCAACACACTTAAAACTTCAACATTGATCCTTCTTACCTCCTATAGATGATTTGCTACTATGCTTGTAGACTGATAAGAGTCATCATTGTCCATTCATTTTGTGAGCACATAATATCCATGTTAATTTGTAAACTTGTTGACTAAGAGCATAGTATAAATGATGGCAGGACCATAGGCTACGTTCATCTCATGCTTTACGGCACACTTCTGTTTGAAAAATAACAAAGTATGGAATCATTAAGACATACGAGATAGGCACTCCTTGTCTTGACTGGGCTCCTTGTTTTGTTTGGGCTATCTTTTTTGTTGGATTGCAGGAGAAAGAAGATTGTCATGCAGACTTCTCTCTAGTAGAGCAAGTCTTGTGGCAATGGATGCTCCCTGAAGTGGAAACTAAAAATGGAATTAACATTTTTTGGGTGCTTCTTTTAAAAAATCAGTCTACTTGTTGTGTATGTTTAATTTTCAGGTATTGGAGCTTTGAGTGAAGGCACATTGGAAGGAGGCTGGGCTGACTGCCCCCCAAGGGGATTGTGTCGCTCAGCATTGCAGGCCTGAAAGACTTGAAGACTTACAAATTTGGATGGAGGCTGGGCTGACTGCCCCCCAAGGGGATTGTGTCGCTCAGCATTGCTGGATTCAAGATTTGAAGGCAGACGGCTTGCTGATTCAAAAGATTTGCAGCCTTGCAAAATTCAGATTGGAACCATTGCATATTTGAAGAGTTGAAGACTCCAAATTTGGACTAGTTCGGCACTGTATGCTTCTCTTCTCCTAGTTTTGTCGAGGACGACAAAGTCTAGGAGGAGGAGGGTGTTGTTATTTGGGTTGCCCACAATTTTCTCATGCAATGGCACCCTCTAGCCCTCATAAAAATACCCCTTTTTTGTATTTAGGAGATGTCCATGTGAACACTCTCCTAAAACCACTTTTTAATATTTCCTCAAGTCTATGGTATTGAAGCCTTTCCTTGAAAACTCCTTTTTGAACAACTCCTTTTTGAACAAACACAAAAAAAACCCACGTAGAAATCCATGCGCCCCCTCTCTCTCTAGGTAGTTATCTTTTTTGAAATTCCCATATCACATGAGATTCTCTTTTTGATTTAGCACATGTGGTGTTTTGACCACACGTTTTATTCACATATGCCTCTCTTATTCTCTATATAAAGAAGAGCCTCATTTGTAAAAGGAGGTCCCTTGGCCATGGCCTTGGCCTCCATTTTGGTAATGGAAGAAGGTGTCATTTGCTACTCTCTTGCCTCCTTGTGTACAATGGCGTTGGTCGTGGTGTATGGATTTGCATGTGTGTGTGCATGGTTGGGAGGATGTTCCCCCTTGCTCCTTGTGACGTTGGCCATTGTTGCCATTGCTCCATGAGCGTGGGTGAGCCTCTCCTCTCATTCTTTGCCCCAACTTGGAGAAACCTCTCACTTCCATGTGAGGCGGTTAGGGTTTGTTGCTCCCCTTTTCTCAACATGTGTCAATCACAATTGACCCATCAATCGTGATTGACAGCCACGACGGACCTGTCAATCGCGATCGACACGTCGATCGCGATTGACATATCAATCGCGATTAACAGACCACCCGATCGCGATTGACGGGCAAATTCAGCCAATTTTTTAGGGCAAAAACTATTGGTCTATTTTTGGCTAATGTGTGGAAGCATTTAAGGTTTAGTAGAGCATTGTGAGGGTGCTACACAAAGTATTTCGATAAGTCCTGTTTGCCTGTTAGCCTATTTGAACCCTATTTTAACCCTAGAACCCTGAACAGTCATAACTTTCTCATACGAAATCTGTTTGCTGTGATTTTTGTTTTGTTGGAATCTCGTGGGGAGTACTAAGGGGGAAGAAAAACCCAGGGGGAAGAAAAACTATTTTGAAGTGACCATACCTAGGGGGAAGAAAAACTAAGGGATCTTTAGGATTGTTTTCCATAAAGCCAAAAGAACAGTTTGATCTCTGAATGAACATGGTTTATTGTGTCAATTGAATTTAACTCTTGAGCTAACTTTGGGACTTTTTCAGGTCCTTTGAGAGCATCGAAGGGTACTCGAAGCAAGAGTAAGTGCAAGCTTGGGAATACACTTCCTGGGCACACAAGGGCAACCAAGGAGAGAAACTAAGGTTGGAAATTCTCAACACCCTCTGTCAATCCCTAGCTTAGGCTAAGTACGGATAGATGTTTTGATCAATTAGGGTTACGTTAAGCACGATCAAGTCCAAGAACTCTAATCACTCAAGTGCAAGTACCAAGGGATTACATTTGTGAAACAACCTAAGGGAAAAGAATTTAAATCAAGCTACCAAACTCAAGTATGATAAAACCTAAGTGTTTCTTGACCTAGAGCAAGGAAACATAGGTGGAGAGCCTAAAACACCTCGAGGCAAATCTTTATTAAAAGGAATTGCTCTAAATTCTTCATTAAAAATGCTAGGTCTTGGACCAACAATGCTTTCTGTGATATTATTTTCTCTCTAACTCTTTACATTCCCTCTGGCAGTAGGTTGATTGTTAGCATGGAGAATTCTTGGATGGAAGCTAAGTGCAACTACTCTTTGAATTCACATCTGTTAAACAACTTTTTCTTTGTGTTATAGGGATCCATTTGGGATGGTTGGTTTGCCTCTGACCACTCTGATGTTGGTCTCATCATGAGTAATAAATGTAGGGAAGGCGCCATAAGTGCTTGGAAAGACCTTACCAGAAATGGTAATATTCTAGATGATCAATACATTTACAACCTCTCTCACTTTTCTTCTGGTTGCAAACATGTTATAATCAAACAAAGAGACTTCTTGAAGGATTTGGAGCTTAACAGCTACTGCTATAAACCTATTGAATTGAAGGAAGTTCTTGAAGATATCTATCATCATTTCAAGAAAGCTTACTTCAAGATTGGGATCCTGTTCGACAAACTTAATCAAAGATGGAATCTCGACTAGTCTGAGCATCAGTCGAGATTCAGATTTGAAGCCATCTGGGCATTTCCAGTCAACATCAAATATTTAGTGATTCAATGGCTAATAACACACAGTGGAATCTGGACTGCAATGAGAGCACTGAAGTGTAATAACTGAGAAGGGAAGTGTGCGTTCTGTGGCCAACCTGAAGACATCGTCCATATTCTTTTCTTTCAATGTGCCCATGCTCATTCCTTTTGGAATTTAACTAACATTCCTTGTCAAAGTGCTGGTCTAATAGCCCTAACCTACAAGGAAGCTGTTATTGGAGTCAGCAGGAATCTTGATCCTATCCTATGGCATCTTTGGAGATCTACCATAATCTGGAATATTTGGAAAAGTAGGAACCAAAAGATCTTTGGAAGTGGTGTAAATGATTATGTTTACAAATGTAAAAAAGAGCTTAATAGCATATCCAATCTTTGTATTAGTCGCATTGTTGATGTCTGTCCTCCTGAATTCAACTTCAACTCTTTTTGTAATTCAGTCCCCTATCAGAAGTGGAGAAATAAACTCCTAAAGATGTACTATCCTAAGAGAATGAGCATGGTAACTGACCTCTTGTAGGCCTTTCTGCCCGATGTCGGGTTGAGTGTGCTCTGTATATATACTTTTGTAACAATTCCCTTTTAATTTATTACCTTCCTTGTTTTCTCATATATATATATATATATATATATATATATATATATATATATATATATAAGTCGGTATCTTTTAACTCGTGTGTATCTCAAAAAGACATTGTAACCTTCTATTATATTTATATTTTTAAAAGCTTGAGTGCATAACCTTCTTGTGGATATCACGGAGGGAAAGGGCACCTTTGGACCCACGTCTAGTGCTTAGGGTAGCCAATATTACCTATTACACAAGCTCTGTGTCTACATGAAAGGGGGGGGGGGGCAAACCTAAAAGGTTATATTCAGAAATGCTTAGGAAAGTCACACAAATTAAATGTATTTTGAGCCTTACGTATTTATTGTAAGGTGGCTCCCCAAAAAAATGGTTTTGCACCTTAGGTATTTATGCTAAGTTGTGGAGACTTGGCTTTGGAAAAATAATCAAATCAAGAAAGCTTGATGGTGTACGTGGAATTCTATAAATCCTCACTTAAGGAGCCATGTGGTTTAATGTCATGCCATGTGATCCCATGTGATTGGTTGACTTAGAAATCCATGTGAAGAGATTTCCTTAGTGTCCACATGAAATGGCAACATGGCAAGACTAGCCCCATTGGTATAGGGGTATATATATGGGTGGAGTAGGATGGGTGGATATGTACACTCACTCTATTAGTTATTGAAGCTATGATTTTGGAGGACTTAATGTAAAAGCTACCACATGGTAAGTTAAAGCCAAGGCTTTTTTGGACATTAGTTTCCTTTTAAGAGAGATTTATTCAAAGGCTAGACTGTCAAGGTTCCTGCTCATGCGGGGCTGAATCTACTTTGTTGGGAATTGAACTCACAACCTCCTAGCTAAGAGTATGATAGGCTGACCACTTGCACCAAAAGCCATGGTTTAAGATTACTTTTGAATCATCTCTCTTAAGGTGGTTGTATACTTTATCGAACAATGAAATGTTATATGAATTCTAATATCTTGAGGTTTTTAATGTGATTTGTGTTTTGATTTAGCAAGTGAAGACTCATGAGGGTGTGAAGGCACGTGGACTTATTCAAATATTTTTGAAGATATTTAGAATAATATTTAGAAGATATTATTTTAGTTATTTTTTGTAAAAATAATAGATCCCTTTAGAAAGCGATGTTTTTCTTGTAAGACTAGTAGATCGCTTGAAAAGCGACGATTTTGTCAATAAAGCATACTTTTGTAAACACACACTTTCTGAAGTGTCGCCCTCATGTATCTTGTAGTTAGGATGTAATGAAAAGTACCTATAAATGCACATACTCTGATAGATTCGTCCATTAGAGTATGTGGGGGAGATTCTACCCAATCTGTTGTCAAGTCTCTCATCTCTTTCTATTTTGTTTATACTTTTCTAAGATCTCGTTTTTGTACTATCTTCTATGTACATGCATCTGCAAGTTTCGATCAACAGTGGTATCAGAGCCGAGGCACATTGACAAAGGTGGTTTCTCGATGTCTAGTTGTGATTCACATCTATTCGTGATTCAACATCCGTCTCAATGGTCGTCCAAGTTTTTGTTTATCAAGTTTGTTTGTTTTTTGGTTCGCCGATATGTTTTTTTGAATTTCTTTGAATTAGATACTATGCATTGTGTTCACTGTGACACTGTGCTCATTGTGCTCATTGTATTCACTGTGCTCATTGTACTCACTGTACTCATTGTGCTCACTCTACTCCCTGTACCCCTTGTGCAGTGTTCACTATTCGCGTTCAATTCAATTATCAAATTTATTTATCAAGTTCATTCACCAAGCCTGTTTATCAATTCAATTACTCCTTCGGCTTACTCTAAGGTGTCGACTTAGGCATAGAACTATGGTATAACTTTGACATCTTTGGCTTCTGTTGCACTCATGGTTCTCTTGGTTCACTTTGGTTCTGTTGATAGCCATTTGCTATACACAAATCAATTCTAACTTATGAGTAGCAATAAGAGCTTAGTTATTTCCCTAATTAGCTTACTTATTTCTTTAGTGAGCTTACTTAGTTCCTTATTTAACATGTAGGGGATTTGAATCCACAACCTCACACTTACAAGAGATAAGCTTTATCCACTAGCCTATTTTCACTTATTGATATCCCATTCCTTTTAATTAATATTTAGGATACTTTTTAGCACTCTCTTCATCTTATTAATTAATTAATTAATCAATTAATTTAACACTCTCTTACCTTTATTTATTTATTTATTTATTTAACACTCTTACTTACTTACTTTATTTATTATTATTATCATTATATAAACTATTGTTAAAATTATTTTCCCATGCTTAGCCCTAGGTTTTGGTTCTATATAAGGCCATGGCCCCTACCCAAAATTCCAAGGATTTGGTACATCACCACTACCAAGGGTACCGATTGAGCAACAATTGGAGCTTTTGTACCATGAAATCCAACATGCTTAAAATGAGATTAAAGAACGTGATGCTACACTTTAACAAATACCGAGTGATGAAAACAACCGAGTAGTGGTGGTGAAGGCCATTATCACTGCTCAAGAACAAGGCACGTAGTCCAAGATTGGTGCCCAAAATTTCCAATTTTCTCGATTTGATGAGCAAAAGGATGGCCAATTTGTTCTTTCATGGCTTTCTCTATTTGTTGAATTTTATTCTTACGGATCATATTACAAAATTGAGACAGTAAAATTTGTTACTAATTATTTGGTGTGTATGGCCCAGTTATGCTATAATGATTTGTGGTATAACACTGACCACCCCACCACATGGATCACATTTCAAAAAAAGATCAAGGAGTGTTTTCTTCCTCCTCAATTCCACTTACATGCTCATCAATCATGGACAACTTTTGGATGGAAAGATGGAGATATTGTCTTGATCTACCTACTATCAAGCGAGCACTAGATTGTGCTCTCTGACTACAATAGACAAGATTTTGGAGAAAAACTTCTGATTACAAGATCACCCACAAAGGGGAAACGATACAAGAATACGTGACTGATACAAGATGTCCCACAACCCGCGACTGATAGGTATGAACAACTCGACTAGAGATGATACAGGAGATCCCACAACCCAGGATCATAAGTATGAAACAAAATCTCTAGATTACAAGAGCTCCCCTTCAAGAGATGAGCTAGATACAAGAAATAACTCGACAAGATCTTGTACTATGAGATTACAAGAGGACAAGACAAGATGTCCAAGAGACAAGACTAAACAGGACTCGAACAAGGAACAAGACAAGAACAAGAACTAGAACTTGGAGAGTACTTACTTGGCGGTCACGACTCCTTGAGCTCCCAAGATTGGTATTGGCAAGACTGATTATGAATGTGGCCAACTCCTCTTTATATAGGTTTTCAAGGGCGGTTCCTGAATGGCAGCTATGAATTAATGATGTCATCAATTCAAAACATGAGCTCCTCAAACCAATCATTCTGATGATAGTTGATGGTGCAACAGAGATATTGTTCTAGGACTTGATTCACCCGTTCTGTTTGTCTATCAGTCTGTGGATGATTGGATGTAGATAGTTTAACTTGAACACCAAGGAGGTTGCAAAGACTATTCCAAAAGTTGGATATGAACTACAAACCTCGATCACTGACAATATCATTGGGCAATCCATGAAGCCTAAAAATGTATCTGAGGAAAAGCCTAGCAGTGGCTGCACTTGTGATTGCCTTGGTAGTTGGAATGAAGTGTGCCATCTTTGTAAATCTATCCACTATAACAAGAATGGCATCATACTTGTTTGACTTTGGCAGGTCTGTGATGAAGTCCATAGATAATGAAGCCCATTGCATTTCTGGAATAGGTAAAGGCTGCAAGAGGCCATGAGGTTTATGTCGTGGTACTTTAGATCTATTGCAAGTGTCAAAGGTTCGGATATATTCTTTGACTTCCTTCCACATTTGAGGCCACCAAAAATCCCTTGATATAAGTTCTATTGTTTTATTCACTCTAAAATGTCCTACTGCAAGGTTGTGATGATGTTGTTGAAGTACTTGGATCCTGGGAGCTCCTGGAGGGACATACAATAGGTTCTTATAGAATAGTAACCCATCCATTTCTTGGAATTCATTTACTTCTTGAATTCTTCCTTCTTGAGTTTTTTGCTTAACGTTACAAAACAATTCATCTCATGGTAGAGTCTCACGGATCAAATGATTCAAGGTTGAATCTTCATGATGGCTTGAAGAGATAGCTACTAACTAGAGATGCTCATTCTTGAGTAATACACTCTCTTGTTGATCAAAGGCCTCTTCACCCTTCTTTGGTGCAAGGTAAGATCTTCTTGACAAGGCAGACTGACATTGTTGTCGTCCTAGACGATATGTGATGACAAACTGGAACCTAGATAAATGTTTACTCCATCGAGATTGCCTTCTATTGAGGATGCGGGTGGTCATAAAATACTCTAGGTTCTTGTGGGCTATATACACGATAACTTTATGAGCAGCTCCTTTAGATGGTGGCGCCAGGTATCAAAGGCGTCCACTATGGCAAGAAGTTCTTTGTCATGAATTTCATAATTAATTTCTGGAGGAAAAAAAATCCTTGAATGATATGCAACTGGATGTAGGTGTCCATCATCTCCATATTGGGAAAGGATGGCCCCTAGGGTAAAGTCTAATGCATCTATCTCTAGGAAGAAGGGCTTACTAGAATCAGGATGAGCTAGAATTGGAGCAGTAGTGAATGCAGATTTCAAGGTCTAAAATGCTTTTTCTGCTTCTTCGGTCCATGATAATTTGGAGTTCCTTGTAAGCTTGGTAAGAGGTGCCACTATCTTGGAGTAATCTCTAATGAATATCCTATAGAAGTTGGTAAATCCCAGAAAACATTGTACATCTCAAACACATGAAGGGGGTTGCCAATCAAGGATTGTCTGAATCTTCTTAGGGTCCATAAAAATTCCTTTATCTGATACAATGTACCCTAAAAATTCCACTTCTGTCTTATGGAACGAGCACTTCTCCAGTTTTGCATATAATCCTTTTTCTCTTAGTTTCTCTAGGACTATCTTTACATGACATTCATGATCCTCTAGATTTTTGGAGAATATCAAGATATCATCAAGGTATATTACAACAAAATCATCTAAATATTCTCAAAAGATATCATTCATCATATGTTGGAAGACAACTGGAGCATTTATAAGACCGAATGGCATAACTGCATATTCAAAATGGCCATACCTTGTTCGAAATGTTGTCTTCCATTCGTCTCCTTCTCTATTCCTAACAAGGTTGTATGCTCCTCGAAGATTGATCTTTGTGAAGAATTTTGATTTTCCAAGGCGTTCCAAGACCTCTGATATAAGTGATAGCAGGTATCTATTCTTTATAGTGACTTTATTCAATCCATGATAGTCTACACACATCCGGAGAGTCCCATCCTTCTTTTTTACAAATAAAATAGGAGCTCCTACTGGAGACTTCGAGTGTTTGATAAACCCCTTTGCTAGATTCTCATCAATGTTCTTGCATAGTTCTGTAAGTTCCTC
Organism: Ceratopteris richardii; assembly: GCA_020310875.1. Lineage (NCBI taxonomy): Eukaryota > Viridiplantae > Streptophyta > Polypodiopsida > Polypodiales > Pteridaceae > Ceratopteris > Ceratopteris richardii. The sequence goes on from CM035424.1 coordinate 67,075,355, forward strand.
TACGGATGGTTTGTAGATTGGTCCAAAGGGTGGTTGTGCTCCCTCTTAAAGATCTATGGGGCAATCGTAAGGTCTATGCTCTGGGAGGATATCTGCATTCTTCTTTTCAAAAACATCTGCAAAGCTGTTGTACTCATTGGGTAGCTGTACTAGATTATCTTTCTTGGATTCTTGAGCTGGTATGGCATAGATCATATATGTAGGTTCCTTCCTTACTGCATTTATGAAGGCTTTGGCTCTGACATATGTTGGATTCTTTTGGATATCTCGACGTGTGATTTTATTCTTTTCCCAATTAATGTCTGGATTATGCTTCTTTAACCAGGGCATTCCAATGATAACTAGATGTACTTGGCTCTATATTACATTGAAACATATGTGGGATTCATGGTCATCAAGGTGTACTCGTAATGGTGTGGTTTCCATGGTTATATTCCGAGATGCTAGAGGTCGTCCATCTACTACTTCAGCTATTACTGGTTAGTTCTTTCGAAGTATAGGAATTCCATGTTTCTTAACCAATCCTTCATCAATGTTCCATGAGGATGCTCCTGAACCTACTAGGGCTGTAAGGGAAAGGGTCTTCTTGGGCATGATTAACTTGACACGTGCAAGACATGTTTCTATGGGTGTAGCTAGAATTATGAGACCCTTTCTTATATCATGGTATGGCTGCGCGATCACTTTTACAACTGGACTTCATCATTTCCCTGCTCTACAAGGATGGCTACAACTCTGGAGTTTGTTCTCTTGTTCGGACAATTAACTGCAATATGTCCAGGGTTTCCACAATACAGGCATAACTTGTTATGCCTCCTTCTTTGTTTCTCTTGTGGTGTTAGAGGCTGGAACCTAGTTACATCTATCTACATAGGTTCGGGCATAGAATCATCTCTAGGAGTGGGTTGGAAGGGTTTCCATTGGCGAGGTTCTCCTTCTACTTGTTTTTCTTGTTTCCTTTCAAAAAGGCAGTTATCACATTGAATAGCTTGATTGATGTATTCATTCAATGTCTTAACCTCTGGCATCATGAGTAGAAGGTCCCTCACATCATCTTTTAAGCCCCACCTAAATTGTCTTATGAAGTAATCTTCGTGACAAGTGAGGTCACATATCAACTGTCTAAATTCTGCTGCATAGGTAGAGGCAGGGAGGTTACCTTGACGTCGCTTTCGAAGTTTTGTTTCTGCCACTCGACTCATGTCTACATCTCCAAATGTGGCGATGAGCTCTCTAAGAAACCCCTCATAGTCATGAAGTACGACCATATCCTTCTCCAAGATTGGGGTGAACCATGATAATGCTTGACCATGGAGTAAGGTTCCAATAAAACCGACCTTGGATGCATCATCAAGGTATCTATCAGGCTGCATACAGATGTGCAATTTGACTTGTTGCAAGAATCCTCATAACTCTGTGCGATCACCATTGAACTTTTCGGGCATGCAGATCTTGGGTTCCCTCATGAAGGATGTACTAGGTAGTTGATCTACTTGCATACTCCCTTGATTTGTCTGAAGACTATCGATTCGTTCTTGTAATTCTTGGAGGAGTGCACCTACATGCACTGGATGTCCCATCTCGACTTGTGTCTGTCGATGAGTTAGGTCTTTGACTTATTGTTGGAGACTTTGAAGTGATGCTACAATTTGTTCATAAGCATTCTCCATGATGACTGGTCTTGGATAAAAGCTAGTCTTGCCAAAATGTCAAGGGAGCACTAGATTGTGCTCTCTGACTACAGTAGACACGATACAAGAATACGTGACTGATACAAGATGTTCCACAACCCGAGACTGATAGGTATGAACAACTCGACTAGAGATGATACAGGAGATCCCACAACCCGGGATCGTAAGTATGAAACAAGATCTCTAGATTACAAGAACTCCCCTCCGGGAGATGAGCTAGATACAAGAAAGAACTCGACAAAATCTCGTACTACGAGATTACAAGAGGACAAGACAAGATGTCCAGGAGACAAGATTGAACAGGACTGGAACAAGGAACAAGACAAGAACAAGAACTGGAACTTAGAGAGTACTTACTTGGCGGTCACGACTCCTTGCACTCCCAAGATTGGTATTGGCAAGACTGATTATGAATGTGACCAACCCCTCTTTATATAGGTTTTCAAGGGCCGTTCCTGAATGGCGGTTACAAATTGATGATGTCATCGATGATGTCATCAACTCAAAACATGAGGTCTAGATATCCGAATGAGGTGAGTAGACAATCGATCTTAGGGTTTTGGCATGATTCGGACGCAATGAAAGCATTGGTTTCTCCTAATTCTGAACCAATAATGAGATATAGGATTCACATGGGATCTAAGGTTTACGATGGTTTCCTTTGTCCATGACACCTACACTAAACGCTTTTGGCAATGACTACTACTTATTCGTTTGCTTGAAATGGTTCCTGAAGATACTTTGCAACGGAAGTATGAAGATGGTTTGGAGATGGGAATCCAAGCCAAGCTCAACACATTACGTCTTAGGACCCTCTATAAAGCTATTTCTTTTGCACATGATGCTAAGAAGGAGTTTCAATCCATCACCAAGTCCATTTTCTTACAACCAACGCATCAACGACAACAACCAATCAAGTACAATTTTCCTTTCAAGCATCCTTTCACTACTTTCAAGTGCCCACCTACTTTTCAATGCCCTCCTAAATCCAATTTCCCTTTTAAGCATCCTTTCACTACTTTCAAGTGCCCACCTACTTTTCAATGCCCTCCTCAATCCAATTTCCCACCACTACCCAAGACAACCCCTATACAATCTACAAAAACTTCAACCCTTCGCACTAGGATTATGGATGTTCAGCAAAAGAGGTCCTCTATAACTTGTTGGCATTGTGGTAAGTTTATTCATACTAAAGATAAATGTAAGTTTCAAAATAACGATGTGAAGACCATCGGAGCTCAATTACACAACATGGAGGCGGTTCATGAAGATACTCAACCTGATTAAACCGAAGAAGCATAGGAAAAGGATCTGAGTACCTTGGGTAATGAAATTTCTATTCATTTTTTACTTTGCGTAAAAGGTACTATTAATGGTAAAGTCGTTAATATTTTACATGATGATGGTAGTTCACATGATTTTATTTCTTATACACTAGTGCAAGATCTTCAATTACATGCACTTCCTTCTATGTATAAAGTTAAGGCTTCATTTCAAGGAAATAGATATAATGTTACAAGTGAAGTGCATAACGTTCAGATTTGTATAGGTTCATACATAGATGAACACACATTCTTAATTGCTCCTTTGTAGTCCTATGATATTATACTTGGTATGCATTTTCGTCACCATTATAATGCATGCATTGATTATCATACACACACAATCATTTTTTAGTTTAACACTCCAGATATTTCTTTGTTTGCAATGCATGAATTCCGATCATTTCCATTAATTAGTCATACTCAAGTAAAACATGCATTTAGGAAAGGCTACATTGTGTTTGTCAATAACATAGTTGATTATACACATACACTTCCTAATGCACATAAATCATTTATGAATTCCTATCAGGATTGCTTTATGGCTGATTTTCCTTCTAAACTATCACCTTCTAGTGGTTCTCTTGACCATAGTATAGACTTACTTCTCCTCCACATAAAGCACATTATTGGCATGGACCTTTACATAAAAAAGAAATAGCTAATCAAGTTAAGGATCTGTTGACCATAGTTTAGAATTAATTATAGGGGATCTTTTGACCATAGTATAGAATTAATTCTAGGGGATCTTGTGACCATAGTATAAACTTAATTCTAGGGGATCTCTTGACCATAGTATAGAATCTTAGGGGATTTCTTGGTAGTTCTCCTCCACGTAAAGAACCTTATAGGCATAGACTTTTATATAAAAAAGAAATAGCTAATCAAGTCCACAAAGGACTTATAAGGCCTAGTATTTCTCCCTTTGGAGCACCTGTTCTCTTAGTGGAGAACAAGAGCAATACTTATAGGATGTGCAGTGACTATAGAGCACTCAATAAGATCACAATTAAAAAAGATATCCTATTTCTAGGATAGATGATTTGCTAGATAGACTTTGTAGAGCATGTGTTTTTAGAAAAATTGATCTTAAATCTGGGTATCACTAGATACAAGTGAAACAAAATGACATTTGTAAGACTGTTTTTAGAACTCAAACTAGTCATTTTGAATTCATGGTAATGCCTTTTGGACTCACCAATGCACCTGCTACATTCACACGTATGATGAATAACATTTTTCTTGATTATCAAGCTTTTGTTCGTGTTTTCTTTGATGATATACTTGTCTATAGTGAGAATGAAAATGATCATGAAAATCATTTAACAACTATCAATCTTTATTTTTTTATGCAAAAAAAAGCTTTATGCCAATCCTAAAAAGAGTTATTTTTTCCAAAAAAATTAGAGTATTTAGGCCATATTGTCTCTAATCAAGGTGTTCATGTAGATCCAAAGAAAGTTAAAGTAGTTGAAGAATGGCCTGTACCTCAATCTGTGAATGATGTATGCTCTTTTCTCAGATTAGCTAGTTTTTATAGGAAGATTGTAAAAGGTTTCTCTTATTTAGCACTTCCACTCACATTATTATTGAAGAAAAGTTAAAATTTGCATAGGGATTATCCCAACAACAATCTTTTGAAAAGCTCAAACATGCACTTTCTCATGCACCTGTTTTGCAATTACCAAATTTTCACAACCTTTCCATATAATTACAGATGCTAGTGGTTTAGATATAGGTGCTTTATTAATGCAAAATGACCATCCTATTGCATTTGAAAGTAGGAAACTTAAACCTTTTGAAATTAACTATAGTACATATGATAAGGAACTCTTAGTTTTTGTGCTTGCTTTAAAAATTTGAAAACATTACCTTGTGGGTTCTGAAGTTCTAATCAAAATAGACCAACAAGCTATTAAGCACTTATCAAAACAACCATTGATTTTTGATAGACACATTAAATGGGCTTCATTCATATAAAGTTTTCAGCCTATGATTCAATATAAACATGGCAAAGCTAATGTTTTAGCTGATGCCCTTAGTGGTTTCCCATCCCCACAAATAATTATTGTTTCAATCAATAATATTTTTGCTGCTCAAATTCATTCATTTCCTGACATGCATTTGATTTTTATTTTTCACAAATATGAACTGCTTTCAATAATTCAGCAACATTTAGTGAGGATCACTACACTTTTCAGAATGGATTCTTGTATTTCCAACACAAGTTATACACCACACAAGATTTTAAAGAATTTGTCATGAAAGAGATGCATGAACCACCATATATGGGTCATAGGGGCATACAAAGTACTATTTCTACATGTAAAGAATTTTTCTTTTGGCCCAATATGGAAAAGGATATTGCATAGTATGTTTCCCATTGCATTGCGTGTCAACATGTGAAACGACATCATGGTAAATCATTTGTATTATTAATGCCACTTCCCATACCTAATGGACAATGGAAACAAATATCTATGGATTTTATTAGTGGTCTTCCTACAACTTCATCTCATAATGATATGATTTGGACAATTGTTAATAGGTTTAGTAAACAAGCATATTTCATTCTTTGTAAAAAGACTCTTTTTGCACCTCAACCTGTTAAGTTATTTATAAAATGTATTTTTTCACATCATGGTTTTCCAAAAGGTATTCTTTTGAATCGAGATGTTCTTATTTGTAATCACTTTTGGGTCGCATTATTTCAAAATTTAGGTTCTAAAATAGACTTTAGCTATGTATTTTATCCTAAAAGTAATGGGTAAAGTGAAGCTATGAATAGCGCTATTTTAGATATATTATTTGTTATTCTTTAGATAATCCAAGTAATTGGCATGAGAAAATTCCTTCATTACAATTTGCATATAATAACACAACATACCAGTATTGGACGTGCATTGTATGAAATTTTTTATGATAAAAAGCCTCCCACTCCCATGAATCTCACTCAAACTGATATCGCTATGGCTGATTCTTTTGCACAAGATCATATTTCTATACTTCATGAGTTCATGATCACATTAAAAAGAGTCAAGAGCATTACATGCATAATGTCAATAAGAAATGAGTAGCTGAATAGTTTAATGAAAATGACTTCATATGGTTACGAATAATTAAAAGATGTTTGAAAAATATTTCACAACATCCTAAAGTACTTAAACTTGCACCACATTATTATGGACCTTTACATAGTATTCAAAAAATAAATGAGAATGCTTTTAGACTAGACATACCTTCTCATTGGAATATACATATTTTTTTTCATATTAATTTATTGAAATCCTTTAAAGGAACATATGATCACTCACTCCTATTTTAGATGATCTTCCTTTGCTAGAAGAGGATGCTAAAAATTTTAGCTCCCGAGAAAATATTTGATTATGGTATTACTACTACATGTAGAGGTAACCAATATCATAGATATTTAGTTAAATATAAAAACCATTCACTTGAAGAATCTCAATGGATTCATAAAATATCACTAACTCCAAACTATGATCATTTGATTTCTGCATACCATTCAGTGTCACATTAAATTATAGTTTCCCAATTCCATGCATGTGTTTTTACATGGAACATGCTTATGATGTTCAGTGATGGAACATGTGATAGGCCATCCATGTCTAATTTATTCTTATCAACTGAGATCAGTTGCTCATTAACTGGGAGGCATGTTATACTTTATGGAATAATGGAATGCTATATGGATTTTAATGTTTTGAGGTTTTTAATGTGATTCGTGTTTTGATTTAGTAGGTGAAGACTCATGAGGATATGAATGAGTGTGGACTTATTTGATGCACCTTCATTCTTGGAAAATCAAACTCATCCATGGTTAAGCGCTTCTCAAATTTCCACACTTGAGGCTTCCTACCTCCATGTTGCCCAAGTTCCTCAACTAGTCTCTAATACCAATGTTGGGAATTAAACCCATAGCCTCCTCGCTAGGAGTATGATGATCTAAAGACTTGATACAAAAGCCATGATTTAGGATTTATTCATAATCCTCTCTCTTAAGTTGTTGTTCATCCCTCTTTTATTAGGATTATGTGATAAATTCTCTTTTTGTGCAAAAAATCCCACTAGAAGGTGTCCTTGAGACCATCTTCTATTTCTTTGAAGCTCTTAGAGGGTGTTATAAAGTAATCTATTATATGTGTATCAGAATGGTTCAAAAACATGTGAAATCAGACATCATTTGATCATTCTCTTATAAGTCCAAAGCATTCTCTTATAAGTCCAAAGATCTCTAGATTAAACTTAACTATAGGTTCATATGCTCTCTAAAAGAAGTGATCCACTTAGCCTAGTGGTAAAGTCTCATTAATGAGAAGGAGGAGGTCTTGGGTTCAATCCTCATGGGGAGCATGGAGAGAGAGTTTTTCCCAATGAGCTCTAAACCCTTCTAACTCAAGTTAACATGAGTTAACTTGATTAACTTGAGTCTAAAGAGACTTAACTTTAGTGGCGAGTACATATAACACTAGGGGAATCTAGTAGAAGATGCTAAAGGAGTGGTGGAGATTGCTCATGCACATGTGGACTTTACTTAATCCTATGGTTATTCTTGATTTGAGAAGCCATATAAAGAGAGACAAGGTTGGGAGGAGAATCATCTCTCTAGCATGTGATGGTCCTAATATTGTTTCTTTATTACATTGGTGTCAAAGCACTTAGGTTGATCATCCATGGAGACCTTGTAGGAAATTCATCTTCTCCAAGAGATAATAGTGGCATCTCCTAGAACTGCAAAGCTCATTTGATACATTATCCAAGATAATGCCTCAACCACAATGTTCTCTTTGCCTCTTGTATATAGGAGTTCCATATGAAACTCACATGAGCTCAACCCAATGAGCTTGTCTACCTCAAACATCTCTCACTATAAAATTACTTGAGCATATGGTGATCTGTGTATACCTTAAAGTCTGCACCATAAAGATAGTGTCTCTAGACTCTACAAGCATGCATCACTTCATACAACTCCTATTCATGCATTGGTCAATCGCGTTATGCACAAATTTATCATTTTGGATTCAAAGGGTATTGGTCCATCATCTTAGTTCAAATTTAATCTTATGGCTGTACCACTAGCATTTGTCTCAAGCTCAAATGGCTTCTGTGGATCCTCCACTTTGAGTACTAGAGTCTATGAAATGGCTTGCTTCATAGTATCAAAATTATTTGGCGTTCTTTTTTCCATGGAAAAGATAGTTTGGCTTGAAGAAAATTCATCATAGGTGTTCTTATCGATAAATAAGATGGAATCAATTTCCTATAAAAAGCAAAAATATCTAAAAATGATCGAATCTATCCCTCATCTTGACGATTTGGCCATGCCAATATAATTGAGATCTTCTTAGGATCCATCTTGAACCCATCACTCGAAACTAGATATTGTAGATGCTCTTTCTCTGGATGAAATAACTCAGTTTTATCTCGATTTACAAATAAGTGATTTTCCTCTAATCTCTTAATACTAACCTTAAATGACTCTCATGCTCATGTATAGAACTATTATACACTAACAAGTCATCGAAAAAATCCACAATAAATTTATCAATGAATGAATGTAAAGTGTCATTTATTAACATCACAAACGTAGCATGCGCATATTGCGCTTTAACTCTAATATGTGGTAAACACTCTTCAAACCTGTTTTGCTAGATACAATTTCTCTACCTAGAGCATCAAGAAGATCATCTATTATAGGCATGGAGTATCTATGCTTGATGATAATCTTATTGAGTGCTTGATAATCCTTGCACATTCGATAAGACCCATATTTGTCCTTTACTAGAAGAACGGGTGCAACAAAGGGTGAATAGATAGGTAAAATCAAGTCTTTCTCCAACTACTCATCCATAACCTTACGAACTTCATTCTCCTCCTACAAACTCATACGAAATGGTGCTGAAGCGGCCGGACTCGATCTTGGCACCAACTTGACCCTTTGCTCAATATTCTTGGAAGGAGGTTAACCCGAAGGTAGCTCGTTTAGAAAAAAACTCCTAGAATTCTAAATCTCACGTTTTTTGAAAGTACTTAAGCATTCCAACTAGCGCTTCCTTGATTGTGAAAATCGATCACTAGACATGATGAGCACACACAATACAAAAATAAATAAGTTTATAATAAATTTTGAGTAGGTTAGTTGTGGTTACGAATCATGTCTCTTGAAGATTTGTCTCTCCACGGATCAATAGTCGCCTCCCTCATGCTCAAACTAATATACATGAGAAGCAAAGTCTATGACTTGTCGTTTCCTAGCATGCCACTACTTACATAAGCCTACATCAAAATGTGCCAATTATGCAATCTCAAAATCCAATCTATTCTCATACGAGTCAATGCGAATGGGTAGACCAATGACTCATTGCTCCCTTGTCTTACCGTCCTTGAGATCTGCTAACTCCACTATGTAGTTATACTCTAACTGCACAGTGTCTAAATGCAACTATGTGATGAGACAAGAAATAATGAAATTTTGTGTGGACTGAGTGCCAAAGAGGCCCTTGAAAGGCTATCATACCACGATCCCTCTAATAATAATGAGTTCCATGTCTATAAACCGGTAATTAACGTTTCTATGCCACTTACAAAAGCACACCATCTAGAATTTTTGCAAAGCATGTGGAAGAGAAGGTACTATCGGAGATGACAGCTCAGATGTGGTCTTTGCAGGACGCTCTGATACAAAAACAGCTATTCATTAATGTTATGCTTTGCTTACTTTTTTTTTCCTCTTGATTTCCCTGGTTTTAACCTCCTACTTTCAACACAAACTTCTCGACTTTCATAGAATGATGTTGTCATCGTAGGAACAAAAAAGACTTTTATAAGCACATCGGTACGAGTAGGGTAACGTAAAGAAATTGGTTACTCTGCAATATCAACATCTGAAAAATTGGATAACATCTCCTTTTCCGCGGAAAGAATTAGGGAATAAATGGATGCGGAAGAGAGTACGACTCATGGCGCACAAGTAAACGAAGTACAGAAGTTTGGCGTAAGAAGCTTGAGTATCATCCGTGAGTATTGCTGTTCATTCCGCTGTGATGAAGACACGCATCGTACCAACAAATTAAATCATCAGGTAACGCATCCTGTCGACAAGCAAAATACGTGTTTCACTTGCCTGATCGACATATCCGGCTCTCTCTGCTGCGCTTCTTGACAAAGAAGGGGACTTGTTATCGGTCTAGCTGAAGCCTGTCATCTTCTTGACTAGTAAGCAAGGCATAAGTCATTGTCTGCATCTACGTTAATGGTGATGGCTCCTCTTCTCGATCAAAAGTCCGACTCGTCAATCAGCTACTCCGCTGAGTTCCCAAAACCCATCAGAAAGGTCACGTACACACAAGCTACTGCCCTCCATCACATGGTCACTTCAGAAAATAAAACGCATAGACGCATCGCCTGTTAGAATGAAATGACGATGAAGCACGTGTACATGATCTTCCTTCATACGTAAGATTAACAGATTGAATCGCCGCTGCGTAACGACTCCGACTGTGCATATATCTTCCTCACCAGCGACCACGGTACATGCCACGTTAACACACACACACACACAGAGAGAGAGAGAGAGAGAGAGAGAGAGAGAGAGAGAGAGAGAGAGAGAGAGAGAGAGAGAGCCGTAATAAAACGACTCCGACTGTGCATATATCTTCCTCACCAGCGACATGCCACGTGGAGAGAGAGAGAGAGAGAGAGAGAGAGAGAGAGAGAGAGAGAGAGAGAGAGAGAGAGAGAGAGAGAGAGAGAGAGAGAGATTGGATGCTTCGATGCTGGTATATGTTCCTTTGCATGATTTACTTTCATTGCCAGAACTTTCTGCTAGTGGGCAAGCTAATAACCCTTTATCCTCACCTCCGATGATTCTTTCAACCAGGAGGTTCATAGTTCCCCTCAAATATCCCAAGGAGGTTGAGACGGTAATTTTGTTGATGCAAGCGATTCTCAATTCATATTTTCAAAAAATTGAAAAAGAGGAGGACCGAGTTCATTCCTCTTTTCCACCCTTTAAACGACATATGATGATGGTTAATTCCCAATAGCATCTAGACAATTATATAAGAACTACATCAAACACAGATTCTACTTGATTGTTCAAAAATCAACCCCTAGTAAGAAGTACTCAGGTATATGGCAAGCCCCTTTCCTAGTCTATGAATGTTATAGATGTGAAGGCCTATTCAAATTATAAACCCTGAGAAATCTCTAAAACCTTGAAAACATTGATGTATTCCATATATTGTCTATTGAGGATAAGTTGGATGGTACAATTTACCCATTATTTTTCAAATAGCATGAACATTACTTTATGAGATAGGACATAGGTTTTGGGGGTGTAATTATAGGCATCTCTCATACCCTTAAGGTTTTTATTAAGCATCTTCATATTCAATCAACAATTGATGTGTCAATTGTATTATGGATTCTGATAGGAGCTTTAATGATGGCACTGAAAACGATGACCTTTAGATTCTTGTTTGTGCTATAGTTCTTGCTACACCCACTATAGAGAAACTTTGATGGGAATATGGAAAATATGATCATGCACATGCACTAATAGCTTTGTCTATCAAATGTGCCATAATCCCTCATGTTCGCTCTTGTAGAAGAGCATAGGAGCTTGGGATACACTTACAACCTTATACAAGGAAAGAAATGAGGCTTGTGTTGCTTACCTACAAAAATAGTTAAGAATGTGCACATGAATGAAGGAGATTCCATGGAAAATTGTTTCAAAAAAGATAAAAAATTTAAAGGAATAGATGATTACTAGTGGTAAAGTCATGCCAGATAGTTTAGTTGTGCAAACCATTCTTAATGGTCTTCCATATTCATATCAAAGTTTTGCTTCTACTCTTTAATTGATGATGAAAGGCAATCTTAATGCCTTAACATTTGAGGATTTAGCCTCTATTTTGTTGCATGAAGATCGGTCCAAGTAGAACAGGTCTATTATGTGTGTTGTAGATCAAGCTTTCATAACTAGTTAGAAGGGCAAAGGTAAATGGACATCATCTACTAGTAAGCATGAAATCTATTGATGTTGCACACGTGAAGAAGAAAGACAAAGATGAGAAGAAAATAGAAAAGTAAAAATACTAATTTTTCAAATACTTCAAAGGAAATGATCATGTCATAAAGAGTTGTCAAAAATTGAATGTAAAACATGCAAAGAAGGGAGGCTGGAATGAGTCTGATAGAGACCTCTACACCTAAAAGAGAGTTTGCTAATCTTCTTCAGAATGAAGAATGGGCATTAACTACTATATGCTACTTAGGCCCAACATCTCATTAGCAATGTATGTCTACGATAGACTCAATTGTTTGGTACTTTGATAGTGGGCCAACCAAACCAATTAGCTTGCAATGTAGTTTCTTTAGCTCACTTGAGCTTGCTCCTACATAGAATACTTTCACATGCGCTAAAACTCTTCTTACCATGTAATTGGAGTTGCTAAGATCATTTATACTATGACTGATGGTAGTTCTTTCACATTGTCGAATGCTTTGTTTGTATCAAGGATCAGGGAAAATCTATTTTTAGTTTAATCAACATTAGCCAAGATCAACTTGGTTGCCAAATTTATTGATGACAGATGTAGAGTTCATGATCTCTCAAATGGAAATGTTATTATTGCTTGTGGGATTTTTTTCTTTCATGGGATATATAAGCTCATAGACTATGCAAAATTTGTGAATTATTCAGGATGTGTAGTTCAACATTCTCACACTATTTTGGATGCAAAGCTTTGGCATGCAGGCTTTGGTCATCTAAATTTTTCTACTTTGCTACACTTGCAGAAATCAGAAATGGTGTCCTCTTTGCCCAAACTTGAGGCACCTTGTAAACATGGTTGTGAAGGTTTTATTTCAGAAAAAATGCAGCATTCATTCTTTCCCAAAGATGGCTCAATTTGAAATGCTCAAAATTTGTAGCTTGTTCATAGTGATATCTATGGTCCAATGGAGACACCTTTCGGGGAGCAACTTTACTTCATGAATTTTATTGATGATTTCTCTAGGCATTCATGGGTGTATCCACTCAAAGAAAATTAGAAAGTGTTTAAGTGCTTTAAAACATTTTTGGTTACGACTGAAAATTTGTCAGCATATAAAATGGGCACCCTCCATTCTGATCAAGGAGGGGAATACATGTCTTCTAATTTTAATGCATTTCTTGATGGGTGTGGGATAAAACAACAGTGTACAATACCGTATACACCTCAAGAAAGTGGTGTTGGTCAAAGAAAGAACAAGTCTATCATGGAGTTAGGGAGGTGTATGGTCAAAAGTAAGGCTTTACCATAGCTTCTGGCTTGAGCCTCTTATGTGTGCAACATATGTAATTAATAGGTGTCCCACCAAAGCACTACAATATGTCACTCCATATGAGGCTTGCCATGGTTGCAAGACATTTGTTGCTCATCTTTTTGTATTTGGTTGTTTCGCATATGCATTAATGTCTAAACAATAATGCACAAAATTGGACAATAAAGTAGTGAAATGTACTTTTGTTGGGTACAATTTTGAAAGCAAAGTCTATCATTTGTATCATCCACATACTAAATGGATTCTCATGTTTGATGTTGTTTTTGTGGAAGTCGCAATTCATCCATTACTTTCATGTACCAAGGAGACATCAGTTTGCTCTAGAGATGTGTATGATACATTGCTTCCTCATTTTATAGGTGGATAGTCATGTGTTGGTCTGAATGATTCAATTTCTAAACCTTTACAAGTTGTACATGACGATGCAGATCATTCCATTTTTCATGTAGATTTACATGATGCACTTATTGCTGAGAGTGCTGATATAGAGGAGGCAATAAATATGCCTAAATGGTTGGTGTAGAATTTGCAAGATAGCAAATTAGATACATGTCTATTAGATTGTACTCATTCAGGATCTCATAGTGTTTCTTTTGCATCAGATTGCTATGAAACACCTACCTCTAGTCTCTATGATGAGAATGAGCCTCTATCTTTTGATGAAGCATAAAATTCGAAAAATTGGATGGCTTCTATGAAATACAAATATGATGCTATTATGAAGAATGGTACTTGGGTTTATGTGATTTTCCTCTAGGAAAAGGTCATAGACACTAAATGGGTATACAAGCTAAAGTGTTCACCTAATGGAACAATTGACATTTCACATCATAAGATTTCAGAATTTCTTCAAATTCACTTAGAATTGATGAGATGCTCTATAATAGTTTGGATTGAAATTTTAATTTGAAGAATCATTATTCAAAATGTTATTAATTTACATTAATAATTCAAATCCGTTGTTTATAAGAGTGTCATGGAATTCACTTTTGCTTTAAGACTCGATATTGAGATTTGAACTCTTCCATGTGATGGACTTGAAATTTCACTTTAAAGGTGATAAGATATTCAATGATCAAAATAGATGGTAAAGTCTATGAATAAGAGTGATGAATCATTTATTTCTAAAGCTCATTAGAATAAGATGAACTATTTTGCAATTGAACCACTAAACAACTTAGCGAGTTTTCATTAGTTACTTGTTTTGCTAAAAGTTACCCTGTGTGAGCCATTGAACTTGGCAATTGACTTGATCCACCAACTGAGCGTTCCCATCCTCTCACCATTTGTGAACCTGATGTGTGTTGAAATATCAAGCTTACACTATGCTTGAGTTGGATTTGATCTACATCAAAAGCTATCACTTGGATTACATTGAAAGAATATCCATTGAAGCGTTCTTTTACCTATGGTCATTTATTATATTTTTTTAAAAAGCTTTTTCATGGACCTTTTACCATTGTAAAGGCCTAGAGCTTTACACATGTAAAAGTAAACAAAGAGAGCTAATTTTCCACAAATTTGAGGTGTTTGAGTGGCAATTAATCAATCAATCACCTAAAAGTAGATTAAACTAGATCTTCACTTTTCCTAGATTGTAGGAAAGTGAATTGATTCCCTCCAATGACTAATCCCGCCTTCATTTGAATTCAAAATCTACTTCTAGAAGTCGTGGAGAACTTCAAGAGTCTATATAAATACTTCAATTCACTTGTACATTACATGGAAGCAATAGACATACACTTATGGCAATCATTGTCTTCCTCCTTCATTTTTTGCATCATCTTCTTCAACAATAGTAAGCTTAAAGAGGCTTTTTCTCTCTCTACAGAGCTCTATATTGTGTGAATAAGCACTCAATAGCAAGATATTAGTGTATACGTTATGTGTATAAATTTGTAAAGCATTTAGTTTAGTAAATTGGGAGAAATCTCAATGTTTCTATATCAGGGTCTATCTCTCTGCATTCCTGAAAAATTGGAGGTACCACTATTGAGTATTTGATTCATTACAAAAGCATAATTTTCTTATTTCTTGTACTCTTCTGCATTCTACAAACTCAGCCCTATGTGTATCACTCCCCCAAAAGGATGTTTTCTGATTGTAATCACACTAGTTTCTATAAGCATTTAAAGTTGATTGTCTCATCCAAAGATAGTAAGTTTTTGGAGCTACTCATTGTGCAAACCTATTTGTTTTGTATCGACTCTTTCTTCTTGATGCTCAAAAGTACGTAGTGCATTTTGTTGAACTTATCACATGCCCTTAAGTTCTATTTGAGTCTCCATAAGCTCAAGGGCTGGTCTAGTACCGGTTGACTAGACCAAACTTTATCGTTTTGCAACTCACTTTTCTACCTCCTACAAGCTTCTCCAAGCTCTTTCAGTGGTATTAGAGCTAGATCAAGATTGTTGATGGCTTTCCCTGAATGATTGAGAAGCTTGATCAACACAACTATGTGGCTTGGAAAATCAAAATGGAGGCTTATTTGCAAGGTAGAAATCTTTATGGAATCGTAGCAAGTGGTGAAGCTATGCATATTCCAAGATCCAAAGGAGGACCTGCACAAGAGGAGACAGATAGGCTCACACTTTGGCGTGTAAGGGATGCTCAAGAAAGGTCGTGTATACTAAACTCTATCTCTCACTTTCTATTACCACATATTAGAGGATGCAAGAAATCTAAAGAGACTTGGGATGCCCTAAAGACTTTCTTTTCTACTAGTACCAAAGCAAGAAAGAATCATCTTTGGAACAATTTAAACCAAATGAAGAAGACATCTAAAAAAACCATCACAAATTTTATTAGCAAGGTCAAGGAGCTTGCAGATCAGCTAGCATCCATTGGAGAGCTGATTGAAGAAGAGGCAATCATGAGGAAAATTCTGAATGGGAATCAAAGTGATAAGCAATGGCAATCCTTCGCCATGGCTTATGATCTCGTCATGGATATGCAAACTCCAGACTTCAACATATTTCTTGGAAAACTCTTCAATCTGGAGGCCAACAATAGCATAAAGGAGGGTAACTCCTATCGTGGTAATTCAACTAGTGCTCTATATGCAGATAAGAAGGACAAGAAGTTGAAAGACAAGAATAAGGAAGTAGATGAAGAAGAGTCTTGCCAAGCCAGCTTCACAAGCAAGAGCAAGTGGAAAGGGAAGAAGAAAGGACCAAAGCACGACAAAACCAAAGGTCAAAATGTTCAACCTTGTGCCATCTGTGATACGAAAAATCACACCACTCACAATTGTTGGTTCAATGGGAAGGTAGTGGAAGAGGTGGCTATGGCAGTAATAGTGGCAGAGGTGGACACAACTTCAACAATAACAATAAATATCCACAATAACAATAGAGACCATAATAGAAGGGACTTCAACAATTATTCAAAAGATCAAGCACATGAAGAATCATTGCTTCTAATGAATCTAAGCCACAAAGAAAGTAAAGAGGATGATCATTTGTTTGACATAGATTCAAGATGTTCAAATCGTTGCAGGAAACATTGCTCTTCTATTTGACTTGGAAAGTGTAAAGCACAAACATGAAGTAGAAATAGGGGATCATAATAAGCACAATGTGGAGAAGACTGATAATGTCAAAGCTTCCAATGGTAGGACAAACATTTTGATTAAGGTTCTCTATGTATCCACTATCACTAAAACCTAATAAGTGTAGGCCAAATAGTTGAAAAAGGCTTGCAAGTTAGGTTCACCCAACATGGAGCTTTTGTGGAAGATCCATGTCAATGCTTTAAGAAGATAGCCAGAGGTGAGAAGCATGGTAGGCTCTTTACTTTTGAAGTAGGAGAAGCCATGAACATAGCTCTATTCACTTTTGGGTCTCAAACCCTAAGTGATATTGAAATGTGGCATAAGAGACTTACTCATGTGAATGAAAGAACCTTGAAGGAAATATGTAGGGATCAAAGTGTTCTAGGACTACCAAACATATCAAAGCAACACACGATCAATAGATGTGATGCATGTCAGGTTGGGAAGGCACAAAGACTACCATTCAATCACAAAGGCTACATCCACAAGAACTTATTGGACTTAGTACATACAGATGTATGATGACCAAGTCAAGAATCTTCATTGGCAAGATAAGGTATTATATCTTATTTATTAATGACCATAGTAGATGGACTATTCTATACTTTATCAAGAGTAAGAATCAAGTGTTTGATTGCTTCAAAAAGTATCTAGCACATGTGGAGAATCATACAGGGAGATCACTCAAGAAGCTCAGATCTAATGAAGGGGCACAATACTTTTCCAAAGAGTTTGATGAGTTCTTGTATGATAAAGGTATCAAAAGGGAAGTGACTACCAGGTACTCTCCTCAATTGAATGGAATTGCAGAGAGGAGAAACAAGACATTGGTTGGATCAGCCAGAACAATGCATGAATAGAAGAGGTTGCTACCTTATCGATGGGTAGAGGCTATTTCAACTATTGTGTACCTTGTCAATAGACTACCATCCAAATCACTTCAAGATATGACTCCTTATGATGGCATGGAAAAAAAACCTGGTCTTCTACATTGCAAAGTTTTGGGTTGTTTCACTTATGTTCATGTATCATCACAAATACGACGTAAGCTAGATGAAAGGGCAACAAAGGTGGTATTTATTGGGTATGACTCACCTAAGATGGGTTAAAGGTTCTATAGTCCTTATGTGAATTGCATTCATAGGATCAAGAGACACATGCAAGAGGAGTTTAAAATCAATGACTTAGGTGAGCTCACATATTTCCTAGGTATGCAGGGGATATACACTAATGAAGGAATGTATTTGACTCAGAGAAGATACATTCAAGATATACTTCTTTAGTTCAAAATGGAGAACACTAAACTTTGCATGTACACCTTTGGAGATGAATGTTAAACTTAGCATTTATAAAGGTGGAAAAATTGAAGACATTAAAGAATATCAAAGCTTGGTAGGTAGCTTGATATATGCTACTCATAAAGAGTAGATATCTCATATAGCATAGGAGTGCTAAGCCAATTCATGCACTCTCCAAGAAGAACACACATGGATGCAGCTAAGAGAGTACTTAAGTATCTCAAAGGTACAATAAATAAAGGTATATTCTATCCTTAATTTTTAGATTTGGATATCAAAATCCATTCTGATGCATATTGGGCAAGAGCTAAGGATGATAGAAGAAGTACCTTTGGTTACTTAGTTGCAAGTTCAAAGTTAGTGTCATGGAGTTCCAAGAATCAACCAATAGTTGTTGTATCCTCAGTTGAAGCATAGTACAGAGGTTTGACCATAGCTACTCAAGAGGCAATATGGTTAAAAGCATTGTATATAGATTTGGGACTTGTGAGCTCCAAACCTCACATATTTGGAGATAATGTAAGTTCCATGCATCTAGCAGCAAACCCTAGTTTGCCTATAAGGTCTATCTGAGTTTCCATAAGCGCAAGGGTTGTTCTAGTGCCGGTTGGCTAGTCCAAACTTAATCGCTTCACAAATCACTTTTCTACCCCCTACAAGCTTCTCCAAGTTCTTTCAATGTGAAGATCCAACACTACAACTCAGGTAAATATGATTTATATTTTTTTTGCATATGCATAAATGATAATTGCAAATTGTCGTAGTTGCTTCTTCCTCCTTGGGAGTGGTAGCTTTTTTATTAAGCCTTGTGCAACCTCCTAGATGTTGAGGGTTGATCATTTTGATCTAAGCGCCTCCACGGAGAATGGCAAGTTGCTGATCCTCATTACGCCACCCATTCCATTGACTATTGAAGTAGCAACGATTGCACACACATCATATTCTTAGCAATTGTTGTATTTAGGATTTGATAAATTGAATAATAATGTATCAAAAGTTCACATGTGCACATTTATTCCTCCATCTATCTATCTATCTATCTATCTATCTATCTATCTATCTATCTATCTATCTATCTATCTATCTATCTATCTATCTATCTATCTATCTATCTATCTATCTATCTATCTATCTATCTATCTATCTATCTATCCATCTATCTATCTATCTATTCATCAATCTATCAATCTATCTATCTATCTATCTATCTATCTATCTATCTATCTATCTATCTATCTATCTATCTATCTATCTATCTATCTATCTATCTATCTATCTATCTATCTATCTATCTATCTATCTATCTATCTATCTATCTATCTGTTGGTGCATATCAATCACCAATTGAAGATTTGGAATAAAGAAAATGGATACATTCACAAGAGTGAAGGACATGTACACATATGTACATTAGTTATGACATAGGTCACATATACTTATGCTTTGATGAGAGTTTGTACATAGATGCCTATAAATACTTTTGGAAAATGTCGGGCAAAGAGAGAGCAGAAGAGAGAAGACAAAGAGAGACTATGTATGAGCATAGGAATAGAGAAATGAGTGATTGTAAATGTCAATAGACTGATGAGAAAGTAGTTGAAGTCTCTCTCATTTTTAGTTGTAGTCTTCTCCTGAAATGAAGGAAATGTTGCGCCCGATATTTCTACGTCTACTCCGTCTGTAGTAGATCATTTGTGAAATCCTTTTGAGGATATCTAAGTTGTTAGTTAATGAGTTTGTGGTTTGAATTTCAGAGTCTAATTGCAAACAGGTGAAGAGAATTGCTGGTAGGAACATTCACATGTATTGAGTGTTCACAGCTCTCTGAAACAGGCGCACATTTCGAGTCCAAAGAAATGAGTAGTGCTCAGTGCACAGTGTAAAGTTTTACACATATGATAGCTCAAAATCTAAGTTGAGAGATAAGCTATCTTCAGTCAAAAGGATTTGGTAAAACGGGTTCGACATTGTGAGAACCAAAGTCAAGAAGTTAGGGGTGTAAAATCGACTGTTCTGAGTAACAGTTTGTGACATAGGTAACTTGTGAAGTTGATTTCTCAAGTTATACTAAAGATTTTGAAGTAATTCAACTTGGAGGTGATGCGCAATCCCTAGGAGATGATTCGTACAAAGTTTCATCAAAAACTTTACACATTTGATAGGTCAATGTGAGGAAATAGTGCAGCAGACTTTTCTGTGTTTCATCTTCTTCACAGATTTTCTCAAAGTTGATGATTTGGAGTTTGGACCTCTAATTTAGTGAAGGTTTTGACTTACTCTTGATATAGAGGTGTTCTAAATTCAAGAGTAGGTTGTTCTTTTGGAGATTAACACTCTCCATCAGTGGTATCAGAGCAGGAGACATCAAATCAAGGAAAGGAAGGTCCCGACTGCTACAGATTCAAGAAGTTCAACATTTGAAGAGCTAAGAAGTGAAAGCTTGGAGTCAAAAGCCTGAGGAGAAGACTACTCGACATCAAGAAAGGCAAAAGGAGCCTAATTCGAAGTAAAGGTACATACATTGCTTGTAAAGCTTGAAGTTTTCAATACACAGGTGGATACAAGATGGGAGATGCTCTACAGATAGAGAAATTGGATAGGGAAAACTATCCTGCATGGTCAATGAGGATGGAAGCTCATCTTATGAGCAAAGATTTAATTGGTTACATCACAGGAGAAGAAGAGAAGCCAGAATTTAGAGATCCTAGTGTTCCAACTAGGGAAGAGTTAGCAGATCTGAAAAATTGGATGAAGAAAGATGCTCAAGCTAGGAGCATTATCTATATGCGAGTCAATGATTACTTGTTACCTCA
The DNA here is from genome assembly GCA_020310875.1 of Ceratopteris richardii. Lineage (NCBI taxonomy): Eukaryota > Viridiplantae > Streptophyta > Polypodiopsida > Polypodiales > Pteridaceae > Ceratopteris > Ceratopteris richardii. The sequence continues at coordinate 67,096,385 of CM035424.1, forward strand.
TATTAGAGGTCTTGAAAGTGCAACTGACATATGGAATGCTTTGGAGGAGCATTTTCAGAACACTACAAAGTCAAGGAAGGCATCCTTATGGGCAGAGTTTACTACCTTCAAGAAGAAGGCCTCTCAATCTATTTCAGACTATGTGACAAGGATGAAAGATATTGCAGATGCTTTAGGAGCTGTTGATGAAGACATTGAGGAAGATAAATTGGTAAGGCAAATACTTACAGGGTTGAGAGGTGATGACAAATGGAAGCCATTTATTTTGTCTACAGAACTATCACTTGACCATTTCACTCCTGATTTAAATCAATTGTTAGGTCATATGCTAACATTTGAGCAGGATGTTAAAGGAGATGGTGAAAAGAGTACAGGACATGCAATGTACTCAAAGGACAAGAAGAAGAATAGCAAAGGAAAACAACAAGCAGGTGAAGATGAAGGAACAACTACTCAAGCCAACTTCCTAAGAGGAAGAGGAGGTGGCAAAGGTAGAGGAAGAGGCAGGAACAATAAAGATGGAGGCAAAGCTTGCTGGATTTGTGGTAAGACAAATCACTTAGCTAATGATTGTTGGCACAATACTCAGAATAATAATGGATATAGTCAAAACTATAATGCAACAGGAAGAGGTGGCAGAAATCAAAGAGGTAATTACAGAGGTAGAGGTGTAAGGAATTACTTTGGAAGAAATGCAGGTAGAGGATTCCAAAGTCAACAATACAACAACACCTACTACAATTATGCTTCAGATCAAAAGGAAGATTCAACATTGATAATGAATGCAACTTGTGAAAGGCAGAGTGAAGATCAAAGAGTCTTCTACATTGACTCAGGGTGTAGCAATCACCTGAGTGGTAACATATCTTTGATGACTGATTTGGAAAGTAAAGTTTTTAATCATGTTGTTCAAACAGGTGACAACACAAAGCACAATGTGAAGTCAATTGGATCAGTGAAGGCCAAGGATGGAAGCACCTTATTGAGTAAGGTTTTGTATGTTCCTACAATCCCTAAGAATTTGATAAGTGTAGGTCAAATTGTTGAAAAGGGATATGAAGTAAGGTTCACTAATGATGGAGTATATGTGGAAGACCCTAGCCAAGGGTATAAACAGATTGTTTCAGGAAAAAAGGAAGGAAGATTATTTACATTGAAGATTCAAGGCAATATTGGTCATGCTATGTTCACATATGGAGGACATAAGATCTCTGAGTTAGATCTTTGGCACAAGAGGCTTGGACATTTCAATGAAAGAGGTATTAAAGATATGGTTAACAATGGTTCAGTACTTGGATTGCCTAATGTTGCAGGTCAACATATGACATATAAATGTGAGGCATGTCAATTAGGTAAGGCTCATAAACATTCCTATTCCAAGCATGGTTTTATGCACTCAGAGAAGCTTGAGTTGGTACACACAGATGTGTGGGGACCATCAAAAGATTTCAGTATAAATGGATCAAGGTATTATGTGATTTATGTTGATGATGCTACTAGATGGATCACTATCTATGTGATCAAAGATAAGTCAGAAGTGTTTAATACATTTAAACACTATCATGCATATGCAGAAAGAATTACAGGTCATAAGTTGAAAAGACTAAGGTCAGATGGAGGGGGAGAGTATTTCTCAAATGAGTTCAGTGATTACTTATGGAATGCAGGTATAAAAAGGGAAGTTACTTGCAGGTACTCTCCTCAACAAAATGGTGTTGCAGAAAGGAGAAATAGAACTCTTGTTGAGTTTGCAAGATCCATGATGAAGGAGAAAAATTGCCCTAATTACTTGTGGGCTGAGGCTGTAAATACAGCCACTTACTTGGTCAATAGGTTACCATGTAAAGCCTTGCAGGGTATGACACCATATGAGGCTTGGTGGGGTAAAAGACCTACCTTGGATCATTGCAGAGTTTTTGGGTGTGTGGCATATGCATATGTGCCATCACAATTAAGACACAAGTTGGAACCTAAAGCTGAAAAGTATGTTTTCATTGGCTATGATGACAAGCAGATGGGCTATAGATTATGGAGTCCATCAACAAAGCAATTTATGGTTTCTAAGGATGTTACATTTGATGAACAAAGCACTTGGTATGCAGGTACAATCAAAATCAATACAGATGATGAAGAAGAAGTGAGTCAAAGAAAAGGTAAATCAAAAGTTCAAATATTTGATGAGCAAGAGAATAATGAAGTGCAGGTTGAAGTGGAAGAGACACCAAGATTTGATCCTGAATGTGAAGAGCCAGAAACCTCAAGGAGTGGAGAACTCAAAAGGTCAACAAGAAATAGGTGGCAACCTACAAGGTATAGTTATGATACTTCATTTCTAGCCACAAAAGATTATGCTTATATGGTGAATACAGATGAAGACCCTTCTACATATGAAGAGGCAAAAGGTAAGGAAAAATGGGAGAGTGCTATGCAGGAGGAATATGATGCACTATTGGAGAATCAAACTTGGGATTTAGTTCCTAAACCAAATAGTCAGAAGATTATTGGATGCAAGTGGGTCTATAAGACAAAAAGGTTTGCAGATGGAAGTGTGTCTAGGTACAAAGCTAGACTTGTGGTCAAAGGTTTTGCTCAGACATATGGTATTGATTATGATGAGACCTATAGTCCTGTGGCAAAGATGACAACCATAAGGATACTTATTGCTATTGCTGCATGTAAAGGTTGGAAGCTATGTCAACTTGATGTGAAGAATGCTTTTTTGAATGGTTATATTTCAGATGATGTATTTATGGAGCAACCTCAAGGATTCAGAGATAAAAGGTATCCAGATCATGTGTGCAAGCTCAAAAGAGCTTTGTATGGCTTGAAGCAGGCCCCAAGAGCATGGAACTATAGACTTGTGAAGTTCCTAAAAGAACTTGGTTTTCAGGTGTCTAAAGCAGATAGTAGCTTGCTTGTTAAGGCAAGTGAAAATGGTTTCATATACATGTGCATATATGTTGATGATATAATTCTTACAGGTACAGATGAAGAAGGAATACAAAAGCTTAAGAGGCAAATGGAAAAGGAGTTCAAGATAAGTGACTTGGGAGACTTATCATACTTCTTGGGCATGGAGATAACATATACTCAACATGGAGTATTTGTGACCCAAGAAAGGTATTTGAAGAACTTGTTAATCAAGTTTAAAATGGATGATTGCAGGGTAGCACCCACACCAATGGAGATGAATCACAAATTGAGTAAGTATGGAGGTGAAGAATTCAAGGACATGAGACAATATCAGAGTTTGGTTGGTAGCCTTATCTATGCTACTCTAACTAGACCTGATTTATCATATGCAGTAGGGGTTTTGTCTCAATTTATGCATTGCCCAAGGAAAGAACATTGGATTGCAGGACAAAGGGTGTTGAGGTACATTGAGGGTACACTCAATGAAGGTTTGTATTATGGGTTTACCTCAGATACAAATATCAAAATTTATAGTGATGCAGATTGGGCAGGTAATCCAGATGATAGAAGATCTACTTTTGGATACATGTGTTATGTGGGAGACAAGTTAATCTCATGGTGTTCCAAGAAGCAACATACAGTTGCTTTATCTTCTACAGAAGCAGAGTATAAAGGCATGGTTGAAGCTGCAAAAGAAGTAATTTGGGTCAAGACATTGATGAAAAGTCTTGATATTATGCATGGGGTACCAATTATATATGGAGATAACATGAGTTCATTGTATTTAGCTGCTAATCCTGTTTTTCATGCCAGGACCAAACACATTGAGATTCAGTATCACTTTCTAAGAGAGAAGGTGATGGATAAGGAGATTGAAGTCATACATACTTCAACAAAGGATCAGATAGCTGATATGCTTACAAAGAGCTTGGATGGACCAAAGCTACAGAAGTTTAAAGACATGGCAGGTATAAAGAAGAAAGGAGAAACCTCAATTGATGATTGAGGGGGAGCTGTTGGTGCATATCAATCACCAATTGAAGATTTGGAATAAAGAAAATGGATACATTCACAAGAGTGAAGGACATGTACACATATGTACATTAGTTATGACATAGGTCACATATACTTATGCTTTGATGAGAGTTTGTACATAGATGCCTATAAATACTTTTGGAAAATGTCGGGCAAAGAGAGAGCAGAAGAGAGAAGACAAAGAGAGACTATGTATGAGCATAGGAATAGAGAAATGAGTGATTGTAAATGTCAATAGACTGATGAGAAAGTAGTTGAAGTCTCTCTCATTTTTAGTTGTAGTCTTCTCCTGAAATGAAGGAAATGTTGCGCCCGATATTTCTGCGTCTACTCCGTCTGTAGTAGATCATTAGTGAAATCCTTTTGAGGATATCTAAGTTGTTAGTTAATGAGTTTGTGGTTTGAATTTCAGAGTCTAATTGCAAACAGGTGAAGAGAATTGCTGGTAGGAACATTCACATGTATTGAGTGTTCACAGCTCTCTGAAACAGGCGCACATTTCGAGTCCAAAGAAATGAGTAGTGCTCAATGCACAGTGTAAAGTTTTACACATATGATAGCTCAA
>CM035424.1:67115897-67120897 GCA_020310875.1 Ceratopteris richardii
TGCTACAAAACATGGTTTCATTAACCAAACTACTTTGAGGCATTTACATAAGCACTAAAAATGTCTGAGAGCTTCAATGCAACTCACAACTTTGTCGATCTATGTCTACACCGTCATCATCTGATGCACTTGATTCAGTCTCATACTGTTGAGAGCTCTCTTCTTCTTCTTCTATATCCACAAGAGCTCTATCTTCATCCACGTACATACCAAATTCTGCAAGATCATGCACAACTCTTCTTGTTTTCGTATGATTTCCTGTACCACATACATCTGGAAGCTTTTGTTTTATCATGTTGATGGTTGCTTTCCTCAAGTGACCAGTTTTTGTCAAGGAAAAATCATAAACAAGAATATCTACATCATCCATTTTAAGAGTGGATGTGCTTCGAATATTCTTTTTCCTTTTTGAACCAGTTCGTTTAGTATCACACACCATTTCTAAGTTATATTTACCTGTGAATGCATTACTACTTTTAGTGTAATACCAATGCACCACCAAAGCCTCTATTCTTCTCTGATCAATATCTTTAGTTATCTCTAAAACCTTTGCAATCCAAAATGGTCTGGTAGCCTCATCACCATCAGCAAGTACTGCAATAAGCGTTCCAACATTTATCTCTATTAAATTTCCTTGCCATCTTGCTTCTGCCTGTTTTGTCATCCTTGGGCCTACATAAATATTTCTTTCTGGTGGATGTATAAAACTTTGAAGTGCATCTGCATTACATGCTTGGGCCACATTCACGGATCTTTGTGTACAAAAATCCCATGTGAATGGAACATCAACTGGCCAGTGACCTGCAATTGTATACTGTATAATCTCTTCTTGATGATTGAAAAAGTCCTCCCACCAAGATACATCTTGATCTCCAGCATATTTTTTTGCACGCTCAATATGTCTCTTCTTTTCAATGAGTGCATGCATCCAGCTTTTACTTTGATCAACCACACTTCCACATCTTTCTGTATTGTTTTTATCTTCATATGGTGATTGTTCTGCACCATACACTGTTACAGTAGACAAATTAGGCACCTGCAATAAGAATCTGCATCCATCTTTAGGCTCCCACCCAAGAGAAGATGAATACTGCTTTGCAAATAAAAGGGTTATTTCATCAACCCTCCTCATCAAGAATACATGGTTGAAACTAATATTGTGCAATGGAGCCAAAACCTTAGCACTGTTATCAAGGCCCATTGAGCAAAAGTGCTTAAAGTCATAAATCTGTGTGAGGTGTTGAACTTCTGGTTTTGGAGTATATGCTTCTGAAATCAACTCAGATAAAATCGGAAGAGTAAAAGCATTGTTACGTGCCAACTTCTTAGAGAAAGTACTGAACATTTGATCAATGTGATCATGAGTGTGGCCAACCAGAAGAAAATTTACCTTAACCTTCTGAAATACCTGTTTTTCAACAAGCATGCTTAAATATCCAAAGACTGTAGAATTTTTATTCTCTCTTGGAGTATTATCTAGTTGCAAATATAGAGTTGGTGGCAAAAGACCCTTCCATGATTGCAAAACACGATGAATGACAGTAACTGTAAGGTTTGGATCATTATGCACATTCGGATATGTGAAGAAAACCTTGGACATTACAGTTCCACTGTATACCAAAGCGCCAACCAAATGCATTTGCACAAGGACTTCATCTCCAATGTCCTTAGGGATGCGATAAAAATGTGGCAAACAAGTTTTTTTTTGATCCATACCATCGATCAACAAACACATATAACGCTCCGGATTTCTGAGTGCCTTACTTCGATGATGAATTGCTTTCTTTCTCTCTAATGCTTGACTGTCACGATGGTTATTAAGAAGGTTTTTAAAATTATGCTTTTCCTGTTGCACGTCCAGAATCTTAAGAAGAAAATGAAAATAAATCCTCATGCTACTGTTGTGCCATTCCTTGTCATGGTGGATCCGAATGAGTGCAGCTGTGTGGAGGATTTCAATGAGGGTTTGTTTGAGGATTACACTTATTATGTGATTGGAGGTTCACACTCTGCAGAGGCTCGTAGACAGTTAGTGAAGGAGCACCCTACTACATTTTTCTTTAGGTATGCAGAGTGTAAGATATATGCTGGTCTTACAACTGAGGAAGCCAAGCTTCTTGCTTGGGATCACAACAACGACAATGACTACACGCAGAAAATGTCCTCCATAGAGAGAATTCGATTCTTCCACCATGAATATGAAGATTGTCTTGTGAAGGAAGCTGGAAGAATACATCCCAATCTACGAAAGCAATGCCTTATTGAGGTTGGAATTGCATTGGATGAGAATAGAAAGTCAGATGCTTTGAGGAAATATGATCCATGGTTTCAACTGGCATTCAGATCAGGTGAGATCTGGGATCTACAGGATAGAATTTTCACAATGTGGGAGCACAAGGAGGTCAAGGGCCAGAAGCAACGAAAGTCGAGGCCAGACCCACAAGTTGATCTGAAGGGAAAGGGAAGGAAAGTTGACCTTTCAATTGAAGAGGCTCCTGAGGACATGAAGCTGACCCCATGGAGGGCCCTTCAAGGAATCAAGGATGATACATTGATCATATCAACTTTGTCAAGGGTAATCTCGAAGGAGTTAAGCCTCGAGGAGATGGTGACTGAGCTCAATAAGTATGTATGTTATTCTCAGATCCTTTTTCCCTCCTCCCATGCTTCTTGTCTAACCTAGTCTCTTTTATATTTATGTGTCTGTAGTCATAAAGTGTACATGAAGATTCAGGAGGTGATGATGAAGAGGCTGGGTTGCTTTTCTTGGACAGAGGTCCAAGCAGACTATCCAACCACATCATCCTACAAAACCTTATCAGAATATTTCATCCTGTTTCGTGATTGGGTAGGTTCTCTTATCAGAATATTTCATCCTAACCAATTTGATGCATTGCATGGCATCAACTTGGGGGCATAAGTCGATGCCTGGCATCGACTTGGGGGCATAAGTCGATGCCTGGCATCGACTTGCAGCATAAGTCGATGCCTGGCTTCGACTTGGGGGCAAAAGTCGATGCCTGGCATCGACTTGCAGCATAAGTCGATGCCTGGCATCGACCTGCAACAAAAGTCGATGCCTGGCATCGACCTCGTGGCAAAAGTCGATGCCAGGCATCGACTTAGGTCCCAAGGTCGATGCCAAGCATCGATTTTCAGTAGAAGGTCGATGCCTAGCATCTACCCCAACAAGAAATCGATGCCATACATCCGTTCTTTATGTTCTGTTTGCTGTACTGAAGAGCTCTTTTAATTGTCTTTCCAATTTGTTCTGCAGAAACCAAGGAAAAGTAAGTCTACAGAGGTACTAAATGATTGCCCCCCTGCATTCCTTGCTCACATTCAAAGAGCAAGGCATGAGAAATCTAGACTGAAAGCGAAGGAGATGGATTTTGATGATGAACCTAATCTTAAATGTTTCTCCAATCCCCTAGACCCCCTTAGGCCTGTATATTACAATGTGTTCTGTAGTGATGTAAATAATATTTGTTCTGTTGTGCCTAGAAAACATTTCTCCCTTCTCATAGCGGACATACCCTATGGATTTAGGATGTTAGGATCAGTTAATGATGATGAACCCTTCAAACACCCTCAGATTCGGAAGATGGTCACTGATTTTGCAGAGTTGACTATGTCTCCTCTTTGGAGGATAGTAATTTTCCATAGCAGAGACCAATCTTTCTCTGTTTCAACTGCTCTGAAGGCAAGATGTCATGCTGTGGAGTGCCTCACTTGGTAAGTAATCTTCTTTCTATCTCCATGGCTTTAATGATGCCCTCTGTGACTCATAGTTCTTTTTTGCAGGGTGAAGACAAACGTAAATCACACTCCTTTGCATCGGTTTGTGAGCGCCACTGAATGCATTACAATTGGCTATTATGATGAAGTAAGCAAAAGGAGAGTCAGGGAGCATTGCAATGAGAATGGGATCTCAAATGTGCTCATGTTCCCAGCCGTTACCAAGAAACTTCGTCATGTAGCTGGGGACATGACATTGGTTAACCCTTATCAGAAGCCACAAAAACTCATAATGAGATTGCTTCAGCTATTTTCCAATGATGATGACTGGGTCCTAGACCTTTTTTCGGGCACAGGTAATTTCAATTTTCACAATTTTCATTAGTCATGGTTGATTGAAGCCTCTAAGAGGTTTTCTGCTGTTTCAGGAACGACTTTGGCTTGCTCCTTAAAGATGTTCAGGCACTGCATAGCTGTGGAGAAGGATGATGCTCAAGTGAGCTTCATTAGAATGAGAATCAATGGGCTGAATGAATGCCTAGATGAAGACCAAGAGGTTGGAAGGAAGCACATTGCAAATACGGAGAGATTCCAACCAGCTTCAAGGGAGCCTGTTCCCCCACTTGCAGATGAACCTGGGGACATGGCTGACCTTGAAGAGCCAATCTTGGAGCAAGAGAGGCAAGATAGGTGTTCTAATGTGCCAGAGGATACCAATACCCTTGAGCCTGAGGAAAGCTATGATCAGCTTCTATTGTAGATTCATACAACTCTTGTAAAACACATGAAATGTAAAAGATCATTTTAATGGAAATATAATTTGGAGTTCTGCTTCCACTTGGTGTTCAACTTGATTTATCTTGAGCATTTCTCTGATCATGTGTGAATGTTTCTTAGTATAATTTTGTTGAATATTATCTTCTCTTGGGAATGCTTTTGTGAAGTGTATTTCATATTCTGTTAATATGGCCAGGCATTCAATGGGGATCTTAACCATACAAAGGGGATGATCTTAATTGCCTTGTTAAAATGCTCTGATTTTTACAACACATGTACTCTAATTTTCGAGTAACTTTTAATTAGCTATCATCTGTGCTTGTTGAGGTTATAGATGTAATGAAGGAGCTTCGCGAATTCTTACTTGTACCTTTTCAACTCTAATCTATTGTCCAAGATCATGATGTGGGATTCTTGGTCATGCTCAACAACTAGTTTTCATGGCAGCAAGAATTTTAGTATATCTATCTTGACTACTTGGGATA
>CM035424.1:67141476-67146476 GCA_020310875.1 Ceratopteris richardii
GATAGATAGATAGATAGATAGATAGATAGATAGATAGATAGATGATGGATAGGTAGATAAATAGATAGATAGATTGTTGGCAGTAGTGAAGGAACTGAAGGACTCGCAAGACAAGGAAGCCTACGAAGGCAGTCGGAGCGAAGAGAAAGCACAAGCAGACATAGTAGTCAAAGAAGATCTGGCAAGTAGGCCATTTAAAATTTTTCATGCATCAAAGAGTTGGCACACAAGAAGAAGGAGCAAGTAGGGAGCTCGAGGAACGGTATGTCAAAATGTTAGAAGAAATCCCTACAAAAATAGTGACTTTCATCACTAAAAACCATTGTAAATACCATTTCATATTTTTGTAGCTCCATTTTGTGCAAGCCAAGGAGTCCTTGAGCTTGAGGAGCTTTAGAAGTACTACGTATCAGTTTTCACATTTTTTAGACTCCGTTTAAACCTCCAAATAGGGCAGAGAGCCTAATTTTTAACTAGGCCGGACACTAGGTCTGGACAAGGCCAAAACCTAGTCAAAAACTATAAATAGAGCTAGAGAGCTCATTTTTGGGGCTAGCTTGTAATTGAATTGAACTTGTATGAGCATTTTGAAAGTAATCTAAAAGAACTCCATTGTCTTCCTCTTTGTTCTTGCTGTGTGTGCGCGTGTGTGTGTATGTGTGTGCATGTTTGTGTGCTTCTCACTCACGCACTTGTGCTTCACTTGCTCGAGGTCATCATACCATCCTCACGTCTCCTCGGATTGACATTAAAGGAGGTGCTACTCATCACTGCTACACCAAATTTTGGCACCGTTGCCGGGGATCGAGCTTTGAGGACGAGCGTGTGATGGTAAGACGTAGAGTTGAGGCGTTGGAGTCATAGGTATTTTCTTCACTTTTATCTATTTTCTTTTGTTTCTCTCATCACCGTCATCATCCTCACCATCTCCCATCCATCTCCATCATCGCGAAAAATTTCAGTTTTGGTCATATCACCCCACCCATACCATTTCCCTCATTTCACTTGTGAGAGAGAGCGGAGAGCGTTTGTGTGCTTGTGATTTTTGTGTTTTTTGAGATCTTCTGCAGAATCAGCCTCCCCAGTAGCTGCCCACCTCCAGCAGGTAAAAAATTTGACTGTGCAGTCCCGAGGCGTTGACCTCTGTCAATCGCGACCGACAAAAAAAGTGACCTTCTTGCAAAACTAAGTGTTTAAAGGTGATGTATAGGCCTAGAGCTTCATGAATATGTGCTTGAAATTTTAAAATTCCTCAGTTTTCTGTCAATCGCGATCGACCTGTCAATCGCGATCGACAAACCACGACGGACACTTGCCGACCGACCTGTCAATCGCGGTCGACCCATCAATCGCGACCGACAGAGTCAACGACCGACTGACCACGACCGACAGAATCTACGCGTGACACGTGTCAATCGCGATCGACCAGTCAATCACGACTGACAGCCACGACGGATTTGTCAATCGCGACCGACCCAGTCAACGACTACTTGACCACGACCGACTGAACACTCGCGACGGACCTGTCAATCGCGATCGACACGTCAATCGCGACCGACAAAGTCAATGACCCTTTGACCACGATCGACTAAAAATCCGGGCCACGTGTCAATCGCGATTGACCCATCAATCACGACTGACAGCCACGACGGACAAGTCAATCACGACCGACACGTCGATCGCGGCTGACATATCATCGGGATTGACAGAGCTTTGGATCGCGATTGACGGGAAAATTCGGCCATTTTTTAGGGTAAAAGTAGTGGTCTAATTCAGGCGATTTGTGGGGAGCTTTTAATGGGTTAATAGAGCATTGTGAGACCTACACCCAAAGCAATTTTGAGAAGTCATGTCTGCTTGTTAACCTGTTTTAAATCCTGTTTTAGCCCCGAAACCCTGAATTGGCATAACTTTCTCATACGAAATCCGATTGCTGTGATTTTTGTTTTGTTGGATAGGGTAATTTGAAGTTAATCATATCCCGGGTAGGAAAAACTGAGGGTCCCATGGGATTGTTTTTCACAAAGGCAAAAGGCAATTTGGTTAGTGAATTACATGCATGAAAGTGATCTGTCTGTCAATCAAATTTAAGTCTTGAGCTAACTTCGGGACTTTTTCAGGTTCTTTGAGAGCATCAAAGGGTACTCGAAGCAAGAGTAAGTGCAAGCTTGGGAACACGCTTCCTAGGCACACAAGGGCAACCAAGGGAAGAAACTCAAGGTTGGAAATTCTCAACACCCTCTGTCAATTCCTAGCATAGGCTAAGCACGGATATAGGTTTTGATTAATTAGGGATATGTTAAGAACGACCAAGTCCAAGAACTCTAATCACTCAAGTGCAAGTGTTAGGAGATTACAATTGCGAAACAACCTAAGGGAAAAGAATTTAAATCGAGCGACCACACTCAAAGTACGATGAAACTTAAGTGTTCCTTGCGATGAAGATTAATTGGACAAGAAGTGACACCCTAAGGGCAATTAAAAAAGAATAAGTGACTAATACAAAAGAACTCAGCACGAAAAGTGTACTTGGGAAAATTTGGGATTATTCAATTGGGCTTATGAACCTTAGATCAGGACGACACCTAGGGAGAGATAGACAAAGTCTTAGATCTTCAGAGGCTAGTGTCAATCATACTGCTAGGTCTTGGGCCCAGCAGTTGAGCCATCATTCATACTACCCTAGCTCTGAGACGGAAGTGAGTCTGAGATGTCCCACAGTATGGAGAGACCTACAGGAAGCTCCAGAGTGCCATATTTACATAGGGTAGAAGGCACTTACAAGACGCAACTCGAATACCTTAGGACCAACTGATTAGGTGCTAACATCTATGAGGACGACCTAGGAAGATTTGTGGTCCTGATTAAAAACCCGACCAATCCATTGGACTAGAACATCCAGCGGTCAAGTTTGAAAATGGAGCATACTTGGACAAAGAAGGGACAATATATGTAGTCACCAATCATCCAGATAGGACAGATGAATTTGGGAATGTGATCTCAGAAGCGGACTTAGGTGACCTGGAGCAAGGAAACATGGGTGTAGAACCTAGAACCCCCCGAGGCAAATCTGTTCTCACTAGGATTATCACACCAGAGTGGATTCCCCAAGACAATAAGAGCATAGATCTGCTCCTAAACCGAGAGACTGATGAAGCCTTTTGGAGGTATAGATCTGATCAGTCGAATGAGGTAGGAACAATCATGATATATGAGTTCAAAGATCCTAATAGCCCAGGTAGAGTGACCTGCTTAGATCACGCTTCAGAGAGGGTCTTGTGGTTACAGAAAACGATAGGCATGCTTACACTTGGAAAGGTGAATTTATTTTCCCCCAACCAAGATCGAATGTGTCCTTTGGTCACCCCGGAGCTGGAACATCCAAGCTCATGGAGCTCAAAGAGACAGACATAGAGATAGACCAGAGGTAAGCTTTGCCAACCCAGTGGGAAGAGAAAGGAACGAGAACGGAAACAAATAGAGTGGAACTTGAGGGACTTAGAGCCCCAAGGAACCAAAGAATGCGGATGAATTCCCTCTACCAAGGCCTAGAGAGCACACGAGGATTTTGAGACCGACTCAGTTAGTTAAGTCCATGAAGAACTACTTTGATGGCATAGGAGACCCATATGATCATGTGGCCGAGTTTAGGTAAGTCTTGAGAGCTGAACAAGTTGAGGACCTATTCACGCAATATAATGCCTTCGGTCTAACACTTAGGAACATAGCCCTTACGTGGTTTCAACCATTGAAAGAGAGACAGTTCAGGAGCATAGACCAACTCTTAGAGGCTTTCATCACCGAATTCTCTAAAAGTGCATAAGGCATAATACTTCCTCATTGATACACATCTTCAAGCAGACCCCTCAAGAGACCGTGAGACTTGCAGGAAGAAGATTTAGGCAGTATCTTGAGAGATGCCCTGTTCCTGAGTTACCCACACCTGCCAAACAAGTGGCTTTATTCTTGGATGGATTGCTAAGTACCAAATTGAGGGCATATGTGTACTTGAAGGACCCTAGGACTATAGAAGAGTGTGTACGCATGTGCATCGACATCGAGGATAAGCTAGGGGAGGAGTTAGAGCTTTCCAAAATCTACAAAGATTCAGATAGTGCCTCTAGCCTCTCTTCCTCGCAATCCACATCAATTTAGGAACTTGCAGAGAAAGTAGCTCAAAAACTAGGTGTCTCTAGTAAACAAATTCCTAGATTTGCCCTAGTAAAGAGGTGCTATACTTGCAGTGGTGACCATATGGCGAACGTATGTCCCATCATGGCTCAACCCCAAGTGAACCCTAGCAGCCAATATTGCACCATAGAACGGAGATACACAAATCACACAGCACAAGACTACCCATACAATAAGCAAGCAGTTAGGCAAACCTACCCTCAGCCCTATCCACAACAGGGAAGATACCAGAACCAGTACCCTCCACAGCAATATGGTAGACCACAGCAATCCTATCAACAACCCTACCAAAACCAACAAAGGCCTCAACCTGTGTTAGCTCAACAACCTCCAACCCCAACTAATGTGATTCCTGGCTACTGCTGAGGAAAATTTGAATAGAGCCATAGTCCCAGTCACTCCGTTGCTTTCAGAAAGTGACCCGAGTGATCATAGTTTTGATTCCACTCACATAGATAGTCCACAGGCTTACTATATGCAGTCTCCTAAACATGGCGAATCCTACTATAGTGAAGAACTGAGTGACCCTAGTTGGGAGCCAGAGTATGCAAATCTCATGTACACAAATCCCAACACTAGACCTCAACCTAGGTAGGTAAGACCCCCATTCCCTAGGAGACCATGCTATAGATGTCAAGGAGATCACCTCATTCATGATTGCCCAATGCAACCACAGTCAGTACCAATACAAGGCTTTTGTCAAGATTGCGGAAAGGAGCATCTCTTACGAGATTGCCCAAAGAATCCCAATAATATGCCAAAAATAACTCCAATTAACGTTATTGGCTTAGTTGTAGACTCAACAGGAA